>JABSSZ010000282.1:0-144111 GCA_013755755.1 Fusarium sp. NRRL 25184
TTCTATATAAGCCTAAACCAGCTATAAATAATAGTCAGATCTTTGCATTTAGCTCTCTGGTAGTTATATCTCCAAAATAAATACATCTTTAGCTCTGGTTATCACTTAATAAAGTTATAAGCCTAATGCTTGCCAATAGGTGATGCATTATGGTTAGCAAGCAGAGAATTAGCTATTTCTTCTATAAAATACAGTTACACAGGAAATCCTTGCGAATCTAGGTCAAGGAGGAATTAAACTATTATCTATTCTTCTAGATCAGTCAGTCTCTGTGACTTTAGCACCTATATGTCTTATAATTAAATGCCATTCTGTCGGTTACAGAGAGTACCGAAGCCAACTTTATATATTTTTGCGGCGCATCAGAGGCTTAGCTTTGGGTTATTTTAAAGGGCCTGAAGTGCAAGAAGGATTCTAGCTTTATTTGATGGCTGAGGCATGTTTAGTGGTTGAGAATTAATTGATTAAATGGTTAAGATGTAAGATGAGGGATTTTTGATCAGCATACTTGGATGATCAGCATGCTTATCAACCACGTTAAGGGATATTAATTAGGCTAAGCAGTTATAGCAAGCTTTAAAGCCCTAAAATAGCTCCCTGTAATTATGACTAAGCTAGGGAAGGGTCCCCTGTAATTGCCTCCCCTAACACCACTTAACGCAGCTTCCTTGTCGCGTGGATAATCCTGCCTCCAGATCATCATGATGCCAGCATTTCTACCAGCCAAATCTGCTGGCGCATCGGCCGAAAACGCATCTCCTCTACCACTAGATCATGGAAGGAATATTAGCCACTCGCCTGAGAATTTCTCAGTCCCTCAGCCATCATCACGACGACCGGGTGCACGAAATCCCCCGCAATCAAGAGCACCGCGTCCTGCGAATACGTCGCCGATAAGTCAACGATCCCCGAACTCGGATAAAATGGCTTTGGAATGCGCGCAGCAGGCTCTTGAGAAGGCGCTCGGCAATGCGACAAATAGAGTGGCAGAGATAGCCATACCTAGTCAATCCGTCAATCAAGGCATAACCATCGACCTGAGCCACAACAGCCTCTTCCGCCTTCCTGATGAAGCTATCGATATCATCAATCACAATATTGAACGGTTTGTCTCCTATCATCGGAGCTACTATCCCACCATTGACGATAGCGCGCATTAGACTAGCTTTATCCCACAACCGGCTCTCGACTATCCCTCCACGACTGTCCCTTTGTACATCATTGCGCTACCTCAACATTCGAAGCAACTCCATCTATGTCTTCCCTCCAGTGGTAATGTCTTTCAGTGGCAAATCGCACGAAGCAACCGCCTAACTCTGTGGTAGCTATTTGAAATGAATCGCCTCGAAATCCTAGACCTAAGCCGAAATAAGATCAAAGCCCTACCAAATGACATCTTAAAGATGACATCGCTGAAGGTTCTGGCAGCCCAACGGAATGAAATCGAAGACCTACCATTTTGCGTCACCAAAATGACATCGCTGCTTGCACTCAAGGTCGATGGCAATCCTTTGAATCCAATGCTAAAACGAATTGTCGAAGCGCATTCGCTGGACCTCGCACCTAATGGTATGAGAGATAACGAAAGCGCTGATCTAGTACTCACGGCCCAGATCAAGCAGTTTTTGAAACATGAGGCCGGGCCGGCGGTAGCTCGTGCCGCATCCGAGGAATCACTTGGGTCAAGTGAAGAGACAGAGACACGTCACCATTCTTCAAAGCGAAGCCGTGCTGGGCGTTTTCCCACTAAATTGAAAGGCACTGATGAGCCGATATCACGGCCACCGCCTAAGCCTCACTCACAAGCCTTGTCACTGCACAACAACGCGCTCTGGAGTCCCAGGACAATACCCCTCAGCCTTGATGAGAGGGAGCGTTCGCAAAGCACCTCCGATGTTCTCTGGACACCTGAACCCCAGGATGTTCGTAATACTTCCAACCAGCCAGCGCCGTATGTAAACAAGCGGTTCGGGGTACAACGGTCCCTCAACTACCGACAACAGATAGACTGAGTCAGCATTTCAGGGGGAGTCTCAGTGCTGCGATGGCTTCGAGTGCCCTGTCACGAGAGCCGAAAGACCACCTAAACTCGTCACCGGAAGATCTTCTTAACATCATACCCATTTCCAAGTCAAATATACACGATCCCTTTTTAGATATGGCACGGACAGTGTTTTTTTCCGTTCATCGCATTCACTGGCTTGTTAAGGCATTATCAAGTCTCATCAGTAATGGCGGACACAAACGATCAAGTCTACAAATGGTGGTATACAACGCAAGCCTTCACCTTGACGAGCTTGGAAGGCAACTACAGAATTACGACTCCAGAGCGGACCAGAGCTACAACACAATACAGAAAGCGAATCAAATTAGGCGTGCATGTACTGTACTAACAAAGGCATATCTTCCACTTTGTTCTCAAGTCTGCCAGAACGTTGGACTACTTGTTGAACGCGCCGAGGAACGATTCGTTCACGAGCTCATATGGCTCTTGTATGTTAGTACCATGGGATTACGAACCGAGTTGCTTCGCTCTTGGAACATTCATGAAATTGGACAGACGGCCAAAACCTGCCCAGCGCCACCTTTACTCCCAACACCTGCTCCGACTTCGAATGGGGAACATGAACTGCTTGACCAGCTGCATGGCGCCCTTTTTCGATTATGCAATCTCATCCCGGAGACGTTACCAGTCGTCAGCCGCAGGTTTCTAACCAAGATTGAGAGTATGAAAGGGCAACGCTCTGTGCCTCAAGTAATTGAAACGTGGCGATCTGCTTTGGATGCCTGCTCTGAAGTCATTAGCCTAACGGAGGCTGTTAGTAGTAGTCTTTCATCGGTGAAGACGAAGCTTAGCGTTTCATCTAGGGATCTTTACTATCGATTCATCGACGCCTGGGCTACCTTTGGTGGTATTGTGAAGTCGCTAAGCAGTCGACTGAATCTTGAGCCAGATACAAGGGCGAGACTTCGACAGATTCAGCAACTTGTCAAAGAAGTAATGCACTGCCTGTCATCTTTAACGCCATCCGCTGCTGCTGCCACGGAGTTTTTGCGATCACCTTCTGGATCTTTACATTCAATCCCATTAACACCACAGCAGGCGTCGCTTGGACCAGCAGCACAAGCTACTGTTTCACTTTCGCCGTGACCTTTTCAAATATTCTATGTACCTTCTGTTAGCATCTAGCCGTTTTTGTGATAAAAATACATGAGCTACCGTCTTACTTCTTGGCTGCTTCAGATGCATCATACTCTGGAAGAGTCGAGACTGATAATAGTCCTGAGCTTGTGATATCTCTATATATCAAGCCAACACATTAAAAAAACCAACTAACTCAGAGCCTAGGCAGAATTGGCTGCCTAGGCTATTATACAAGAAGAGTAGTGGTCCGATTTCACCAACAAGTATAATTCACTAAGACTTAATAGTAAGGTTATTATATTTCTTTAGTATAATATATAACACCTTATATAATATTATATTAAGAAACAAGAAACACCTTATCTTATTATCATATTTTAAATAACTAACCATTGTATTTCTGGTTCAGTTAGTACAAAGGAAACAACTCAAGAGAGGGCCTTCAAGAAGGAAGCATAATGTTAAATATGATATCACAGAAGAATTTGAAGTACAAGTTTGAACAGTAATATCATTTAGGGGAGAATAGGTATTAATATTAGAAAATATTATGAATATGTGAGCCAACCATGCCAAGCATTCCTCATGCGCTCCGCCCTGTCCACTGTCAAGTAAGCTGAGTTAGCAAGCCTCTGCTGCAACTCCTTAAACTTGGCAGTAGGCGCCCCCTTCTCAAACAACATATCCAACTCAAGGTACGATAGACCCTTGGTCTCAGGCAGGCGGAAGTAACAGTAGATAAGACAAAGGAGAGCTGTACCAGCATAAACGAAGCATGACTTTCCCTGCATATTCCAAGCGGTGGGGTTAAGCATCTGAGGAACGATGATGTTGTTGATGATCATGAAGATGTTGTAGACAACACGAGCCAAGGCGATAGTCTTGACACGAAGACGAGTAGAAGGGAGCTCGGCGACGATGACGTAGCATGTTGGACCGATGCTGAGGTTATAGAAGAAGGTTGTTGTGATGAGAATGGCTCCGAGGGACCAGTTGAGACCGTTTTTACCTTCGAGAACGATGGAGAGGATACCACCAAGGGTAAGCATGATGACAGCAGCGGCAAGACCAGTGAGGTACAACTTGCGACGACCGATATGAGACAGAAGGAACCAAGAGATCATGCCTCCAACCAAGGCCATACCATACATGCCAGTGGACATACTGAAGGACTTGGAAGAGTCAAAGCCGGCTTGCTCAAGGAAGTAAGGAGCGTAACCAGTCAAGATCCAACCACAAAGAGCCTGGACAGACCAGACCATGCAGCAAATCTCAGTTCGTCGAAGGTTAGCACCCTTGAACAAGTCAAGATAGCTCGAACCGCCGTAGTTGAGCTTACGTTCAATGCGGTTAGTATGCTCCATGACAGCAATGGTGTCGTCAATATCGAGCTGAGACTGTTTAGTCAGGCGCTGCAGAGCATGGCGCGCTTCGACCTTGCGCTCACGGCGGATGAGCCACCATGGGCTCTCAGGAGCAAAGACGATACCGATGAGGAGGGGGATGGCGAAGGCCCATTGAAGAGCAAAGGGAATACGGTAAGACCATTCTGAGTTGTTGTGGACGAGAGACTTGAGAATACCAGTGCCGAGAAGTTGACCGATGACCCAGCACATGTTGGTCATGCTGAGGAGACAGGCGCGGATGGCTGAGGGGACAACTTCGGCGGCGTATGTAGCTGCGAGTGTTTGGATGACACCCCATGAGATACCTGAGTGATGGTTAGTCTTGAGTATTATGGTGGATGATCATTGAGATCTCATGAGAGTAGGAAGGGAAGATGAGTGAGAGACATTGACTTACCACACAGAGCCTGAGAAGCCACCAACACAGCAATGTTGTGAGCAAAAAACGCCGGGAAGACAGCAAGACACATCCAAGCCAGACTAATCAACATCATCTTCTTATAGCCGATGCTGTACGTAACCCAACCATGAAGCAACAGACCAAGGACCTCACATGCAATAGCCGAGACTTGAAGCGCCGTCTGCCATAGCGGCGAGATCTCATAAATCGGTCCATTTGGCGTATCAAACTCCTCGCCATATCTTCGTCGAAATGCAGGAAATGCGACAAATCCTGCGACAAGACTCTTATCGTACCCCTCCATAACAACAGTGAGGAAGAGCAGCAGTGACCAGAAGATTGCTTTGGGGAATTGCTTGCAGCATCCCAAGATTGTCATCTCCTTCTCATTGTTCAGCGCGCGACGGACTTTCTCGCCCGTGTCGTCAGAGCTGTGCGACCCGCGGGGAAGCCATAGTACCTCGATGGCATTTTTGTTAGGGTGATTGTCTGGTAGGTCAAACGTTGAGTCTGGGATGGGAGTGTTGGTCTGGTTGTTTGGATCGTGGACTTTTGTCTCGATCTCTGTGACGCGGAGGATGCCGGACTTGGCTTGGACTGGCAGCAGGACTATCTCGTCCTTGCTGCTGCCATTGTCCGAGGCTGCTTTGCCAGAGCCGAACATGGTGGTTTAATTATTTTGGGAAGAGATGATTCAGAGGAAAGGAATGGATGCCTTTCGGCGGAGTCATGAATGAATGATCGGCATGGTCCTGGGGGTTACATCCTGTCAACGGGCCCTGGCATGACATATATAGGATCGGCGCTCGAGTCCCCTCCCCCTCGTCTGGGTATTTTGGTTACAGTGCATCAGTTGAACGGCCCCTGGGGAAGTGAATCAGACCCATGCACCCCAGGTTCTGGTAGCTTACAACTCTGCTTCTATCACGGCCTCACTCTCGGCGTTTCTCACATTTTGGTGGCTTTTGCCAATGGCGGAGGTGGAGACTTTTTAAATACTGGAGTAAAAAAAAAGAGTCGGACGAGAGAGGGTCAACGCTAGCTGGGTAATTGCCCTATTGGGTCTAAAGGTCCGATCATTGCGGGTGAGCGTTGCAAAAACTGGAAAAAGAAGGCATCGAGATATTTCCACGTGGTATTCCAGAAGCTTTGACAACAAAATGGCGATCTTCAACGATGCGGCTCAAGATGGAGGCCGTTTGAGAGTGATTAAAAATGCCGATCTGGGACGGGAACTAGGGGACTGCACGTTGATTTGTCTTACCTGCTTTGACTCAAAATACAAGGGATCCTAGATGAACCGTTGGTTAATTGTGCCAAATAGCATCATCCTTCGCGTCACGACAAGTGAGACTAGGACTTTCTAGTGTCTGCCACCAAGTCTAGGTACCTACCTCTTCTGGACGTTCGTGTGTCATCCAGGGCAATTCTTTAGGTAAGAACTAGTTCCAAAGTAAATTATACGTACAGTGGTAGAACCTCATTTGAACAAAATCTCCAGGCTTTAGTTTGCGCCGCGAGTTTTTCTCGTGCCAACGCCCGCATCTCACCATTAGAGTGCTAAGAAAATGCGTGGCCGATTTTAGCCGGGTCCACTCTTCTCCATGGGGAACACGTGCGGGGATTGGTTCGGGGGTAGGGAAGTTCTTTCTAGCGCTGGCCCCCTTATTACGTGTTGGGACTTTGTGGCTGCTGTCGTTGGTATTTCTCCTTGGAACAACAGCTCCGGATATTACAAGCCAAGGAAATCAGCCTTACTCGTGTCCTTCGCGACGATGACCGGATCAGTAGCTAGCAGAATGAATAGTTCAGGGCCTAGACGGAGAAAGTGCACTTGGATCATAAGGCTGAGCGTTTGCTTTTGATTTTCATTCCATGCCTGTTTACCCCCTTTCACGTAATACCCCTGCGTCTTGTCATGTCATGCACAATCCAGCTGATGGACTAAGCTCAATCTGACAGGTAAACCAGGGGTAAGTAACAAAGCATGCAAGAGCCTGACTCTCTCTTCAAAATTGACCTGCTTCATCCGAGGTTAGACGATGACATATGGTTCCCACCATATCCACAGCCCCCCTTTTAAACCCATTCATCTTCCCCGAGTCTAGAATCACTCTGATTTCCAATATTCTCCGTAGCTTTTAGCTCTCGTGACGAAGAGTCAAAGCAGGAATGGTTTGATCACCGGATATTTTGGTTAAAGAACATGCCAAATCGAGTAACGGCTCCGTGTCATTTCTTGGACTATGAGTTTTGGTTATCTAAGGAGTGATCTGACATCAATTCTCTGCGGGCGAAACTAACCGTCACCAGGGTATGTTGCCGCCTCGCCGGGCGTCTGGAACTGTCGATCCTCGGATTCTGTCGGCTCCGTTGGGACAAGACCCGCAAAATGTCATGCATACTGGATCACGATATCCTCGTGTGATTTGGCTCAGAAGTTGAGGGTAGATGAACCTAAGATTGTCACGTCAATGCATATGTAGTCCTGATCACAATGGTGGTACCTATTTGATCACATATTCTATGCATGTTCTACGCAAACCAAGCCCGTTAAGGGTTTTGAGTTTAGCTACTGCAGGTTTCTTTGCTGGGATTGGTGATGTAATGTGACGGGCCATTCAACGGCGTGAATTGAATCCTTCCTCGGTGCGCCCCCGGTCAATATTGAGCTTGATATCATCATTTCACGACCTTCTCCTGATTACCAAGTCCATGGCTTGCAACTAGCATACTACGATGACGGTGGACAATTTTGTCATTCAGCGCTACCCTGTAGCTTCAGGCGATGTGACTTATGTGCTGAATACTATTGTTACTATACGACTCCTACCTTACCATGACTCGAATAATGCCAAGAAATTTGTTGCGCGAATGAATGTTGCAGTATTGAATGCATCTAATCAAACTCTATTTATCGTTCCGCTGATAGCTCCCGCTCGTGGTGGTTGATGCACTTGAATAGCATGGGATCTTGATTGACCACTTCAAGCAAGATTGTAACTACCGAGCTGAACCTTGTCGAGTCGTTGAGATCGTCAGCAATTTAATTAATAATTAGCTTATAGAGTTTCACGAAGAAAAATGCACGTCTTTAATTTTAGCTGCTATTAATCGTTTTCTCTTGATATGTTGTTGTCCACGCGTTGTCGCAATTGCGCGCATGTCAAATAAATAAAAGCAGGCTATAATACTACCCCGGATCCCCCGGAATTCGTCTCCCCATTTCCATTTTAATTGAGAATCGAGGGCTGAATGGCGTGTGCTAGTTTTGTCGCTGGTATTCGGCCCTTCTTGGCCAATATGAGGGGAAATAAAGTTGGTGATGGACTGGGGCTGGCTAATGCAGCAGAAACACCTCAGAATGTGGAGGCGGGGAACTATCGATCGATTCTGGGGTTGACATGATTGGGAAAAGAAGTGATGGTGTTGAGGATGGTGAATTGAATCGGTGCGAATAGTGATCATGAAGAAGTGTCATGAGATTATACTGTCACTGTGTGCCAGGACTTGGCTGAGAAAACGTGTGGCGCGATGAGCCCCAGAGTTGAATGTTATCGATAAGGAGAATGTTATCAATGATAAGCTGAAGATACCGTGATAACGCAAGCAGTGATCAAAGCTATATTGCCCCTTCATCAATGTCAGTTTGATCGATAGATAGTGCTCTATAGTAGAGCATTGAATATAATACGTAACACTATTGCCCACTCCCAGAGAATCACGAAGTCCCAGCGTGGTGCTCTACCCTACAGTTCTGACAAAAATCCTATCTCGTGATGAGCAGTCAAGTTCTACATGTTGTGCGAAATGAAAGTCGTGAGATGCAATCATGTGTCTCGGGCTGCCTACATGAGTAGAAGCGAATCAGTGCTGCCACGGAGAATATCATGCTCTCGATACAACGATAGAGTTTGGAACACCATTATGAACATCTAGAGCCGCGTGCTTACCGCAAATATTCGACTGTGTATATTGTTCTTACAGAGGTTTGTCACTGAGCCTCCTGGCTTCTTACTATATAAAGCGCTTCTACGACGTTTGACTGTTCCGAACATAAACCCAAAAAATGATATATCTCTGTATACAATATGAATAATAATCGTGCACCATATATATCGCCCTACGGCCCCCCGCTAGAGAGTGGTATCAGACCACCATATGCTGGCTACGAGGAGCCAACAACAGAAACACCTTATGGAAACACTTACCATCCGCCATCCAGCACATATAGTACACAGCCTCCATTTCCGACTCCAGTCGGCCCGCAATACATGGACTCAGGCCCCAGTGGTTCTTATGCCTGGCGTAGTTCTACACGTGACAATCCGTTTTCCAGTCAAGGAATGTCTTCCGGCACCGGAAATCATGACGCAGATCTGTGCAGTAGGCCTGGCGACTACATCCCGCAACTGACATATCCGTTTCCCGAACGAAATGTTAATGCCTGGTTACAGAATGTTGGAGAAGGACACGGAGAAGAAGTTCTACCATGGGACCCTCGCACTCGATTATCAAACCAGGCAAAAAATTCTAATCCGTGCAAATTTGATGGTCGGACCTACGACAGTCAACCCCATGGTGAACAATCAAGCTACAGTGGGAACCATCAACAGCATGCCCCATATATCCATCTTTCTGAACTTCAAGGATCTTATGGAAATGAACCTCAAGGTTTTCAAGGATTTGATGGCAGTTATACTAATCAATACAGTTCTCAAGGACACCACGACACTTTGAATCTCCCTCCGCCGGCCATACAATATCGACGATGGGGAAAGAGGGGAAACGCACCCCTGCAAGTATATTGCATCAATTGTAGGACACCTCTGCCCACATTCGGGATACGGTGTGAAGACTGCGAGCGGCGCCGACAAAACGACCCTAACGCTCTTCCACTAGAGTTTTGTCTCCTATGTACCGTCGACGTTAACGATCCTGGCAACTTGATGTGTCCGGACCATATGAAAACCATGCAAGCCTTCAACGGTGATGAAAAGGCAATTCTTATCCAAAATCACATATGCAACCAGTGCTATAAACGCGATGCTGGCTCTCTGATGCGATGTGGAAATTGCCATGAAATGCGTGACAACCCAAGACATCATTTTCGGCGACTAGGACTGTGTCGATGTGGAAAAGAGCCATTGCTTGGTCACGGCCAATGTCAAGGTTGCAGGGACAGTTCCAAGGCGTCGCAAAGGAGAAGAAGAGAGAGACTGAAAGAAGAAGAGACGTGAAAGGTTAATCAAGAAAAGATCTCGCAGTAGAGAGATAGGATTCTCGGTAGAATACATCAGATGAGCTTATTCGATACTTTGTTAACAAATATTTCTAATATCTGTCTCACTATTCAAAGTCATGACTTAAGATATGACCTTTTCGTACATGGGCTAACGGGTAGAAAGGTCTGCTTACCGAGCCTACTTGAATCAAATCTATTAGTAAATCTGCATCTTTGCGGTGCACAGAAACAGAAGAGCTATAAGTCTCATGCCGTTATCACTCTAATGAATGAGATCCGGATGTCCTAGGAGCGCGTATGAGAATCCCGTTGCTGGCGAAAGGCCACTAAGCTTGACGGCAACAGATAATAAGCACGGTAAAATTATATCAGGCTTTCACTTACTATAGTTATGATTAACAGTAGAGAATCTAGAAAGTGATAGGCGGATCAAGCACAGTCGATGTTAATCTCTCTGGGCATAGCCGTGATATCCTGTCTCTGCAGGAACACGGAATCAGAAGCACAGAAAACTCAGCTCGTGTGTCAAACAACTCTTGTTCATTTCACGCGACAGTGAGATAGAGGGCTTCAGCGACCATATCACTGATACATGGAGGAAAATTGAGTGCATCACAGCTGGCGGTGTAGGTGTCAATAAGGAGCGAAGTAAGGAGTATTTGCGATATATAACAATGAGTTCCATGACCTGAACTGAGGCCACCAAAACAACACAACAAACGCAACCAACACTTGAATCTCCCTTTTCACAATTCAAATACTGAAACCCAGAAAGTCACCAACACATCGAATATCAAAACAATGTCGTACAACAACGATGAGCAAACTCGCCGGGCTCAAGCTGCGAGGAACGCTCAGTGGGCCAGCAACAGCGGCCAGCCCCAAAATCTTACTCCCTACCAACCAGCCACTTCCTCGCATCCAGATGAGCCCATCGTTCATACAGGAGGAGTTTATCAACTGAGTGTTTTGAACACCCCTAGCCCTAGGCATTCTGGATTCGCGCTTCCATTCGATCCAGCTCGTGAGAGCACGACCGTTCATGACCGCAGTCAACGACAAGATTTATCTAGGTCGACTTATAACCAGGGAGAAAGCTCTCGAGAACCTGTCCGTGACCGTCGTCGAGAAGATATGCGTCGGTCGACTTATAACCAGGGAGAAAGCTCTCGAGGACCTGTCCCTGACCCCAGTCGACGACAAGACTTTTCTAGGTCGGCTTATGACCAGGGAGAAAGCTCTCGAGAACCTTTCTACGACCCCAGTCGTCGAGAAGATTTTTATGGGTCGGCGTATAACCAAGGAGAAAGCTCTCGAGGGCCTCAAGGAATCGCTTATAGTACACAGCTTTCCAACTACTACGCGCAAGCCCCTCCGAATCCGGGACCTGGACTCAGCGGCAGTCAAATAGCCCAAATGAACCCACAAGGATCTGTATACGATCCTGCAGGGCTCCAAGGCAGTTCCTCCAAGAAGGGAGAAACCACGAAAGAAAGATGGGTCATTAGAGGGAACTGCCAGAAGTGCGGTAAAAAGCCCTTTGTTGAAGGAAAGAAGCATTGTCAGGGATGCTTGGACCAGAGGTCACAGGAAGCAAAGGACGCTCGAAAGAAGGCAAAAGATGAAGGCAAATGCTATGCCTGCTGGAAGAACGATGCCTTGTTTAAAGGTGGTAGATGTCAAAGATGCCAAGACAAAGAGCGCTCTAAGAAATGAAGGCAGTTCGGGGTATGGTTAATCCTGATGATGGGATTCTGGGAATGCAATCAGGTGCAGGGGTATCTCTTAAACAGTCTTCATAGCCGTTAAATACAACAAGCCAGGTCAAAGACCGAGAGAAGATTCAGTCATCATCAGAGCGTGAAGAATTCGAGCAAGGCGCGTGATGCAAGCATCAGCTGTCAGGTCTATCAACTCAAAATAACACTCTCATAAACACAGTTCAGGCAGTATACCAGTGTAGGCAAAGCCGATTTAGGAGCAAGAAAGAGAGATGGTTGAATAAGAGCAGTTTGCTACTCAGTCACTGTCGTAACTCGCCAAGTATTCGATAAGTTAGGTTTGAGAAGTTTATTGAAGGGGGTTTTCACTACGAGGCACGCATGAGCAAGCATGTATATATGCTTCCAGACGGATCACTCTACATCCAGGGACATGGAATTCTACTACACACAAACAATAATCGCTGAGAAACAAGAACTTCTACTCAAACACTATTCACCCAACATACATCGTTGAAAAAATGGCGGACTTTGACATGATTCTCAACAAAGAAGCTGAGAGTAACCAAAGCAGCCAAGACAGGGGCAAGGGGAAAGAAAGGGAAGCTGTCAATGGATTTCCCACTCCTCCACGGTCGAACCAGAACCACCCGTGACCGCAAATGCCATACCGATGGCCCAATCCAGTGGTTACCAATGATAATACCGATAAGCCTGGTACGTCTGATTATACAGAGGATTGTGCCCCCAGCAAAGCGTTACTGCATCGTATGAGTCAGAAGCATTGCCCCGCCCCCTGGAATCATGTGCAAAGAACACGATGAGAATGAAGATTCTCTGAGGCACTTCCATTCATGTGTGATCAGTGTGGCAGGCGCGAAAGGCTCTTCTGAGACGAATCTATGCTACTGGTGCTTGCAGGAATGGACAGCCGGATATCGTTTCATCGGTGTTACCAAAAAGGAATAGCTCTGGATTTACAGATTCACGTATCGAACATCAATTACATGGATTGCGGCATGAAACCTTGTTCTCTAACCGCATTTGAGCAACTCTCTGAAGATTCAGTGCTTAGATCCCGGTATCAGCAGATCTCATCGTAATCCTGCCATTTAGTGGATGATTGCTCTAGCTTATACCTCACTACATCGTCATGGCCCACAACCGATGCTCCAGTATGAGTGGAGACATGATGAAGATATTTCCATAAAGACAGGGCCCGGCTATCATAGCCCCAAGGAAGCAATGTCGATCTCCAAACCCTATTTTAGTACTGCTATCAACATGACTGATCATATTGAGGCTAAAGTCTGGGTCCCTCGCCAACAAGACCGAGAGCTGAGATGAACCTCTCTCTTTCTCCGTTCCCCTTCTTCAGCTTTTCGCTGCAAGTCATCGGACTAACCACTGGTATGACATAAATGTTTTGAACACTGTTACCTCTAAGTTCAATGTACCGGAATAAGCTCTCAGCCACAAGTCTCAACCGCATATAACTTATCTGGCTCACAACTTAGACATTATACCAAAATGCCTAACTAATTGTCAGATTCATAACCCTTACCCCTGTACGCCGTACTGGGTCCTGTTTGCGGTTCCGATCATACGGTTCCGCAATTACTCATTAATTAAGCATTATAATTAATTACCCTGAGCTAAAACCAATCGAACCTATTCAATCCAGTACGTTGAATTGACCCAGGAGGACGCTCCCGGTAATATCATTCCGAACCGCTTGAAGACGGTATCTCCTTCGCCAAATGATCAAACCACTTCCTTGAGTCCATATCAGTGCCATAATAATCAGTTATGACAGTTGCTGTTACACCTGGCTGCAACCCTGGAGCCATAGTTTTCTCGATTTCGTTTTCAGTAATCCATCCATTTTCCTTGAAATCAACTGGGAATATAACCCTGTCCGGTTGACCATGTCCTAGCCCATGCTATTAGTCTCATATCTCCATCTGAAGTTATTATCTTACCGCAAGAGTAGAAAAACAGATGATCACCGGGTTTGCACTTGTAGACCAACCAGCGCAAGGACTTTAAGATGGCTTGTTTTGTTGGTTGGCTTGTTGACCGGTAATACTTATCATCAAGAATTATAATATTCTCTCTTAGGCAGCCATAGACCTGTTGCAGGAAGACTGCTATTCCTTGCGAGTTATGACTAAACAATTCCCCTCGGGTACCGAAGTAGTGTATACATATAATAACAGCTTTGTCTATTATAGGCACTGGCCGAATTATGGCGGTAGGCTCTGGTCTTTTTTCAGAGCTATACCAATCGTACTGAGTGTAAGGCGGTGGTTGTAATCTGGTATGTATCTCAGTAGCCATCCTGGGTGAGGGGTTTTCGGCTTTTGGTAATGTCTTGCTGCTTAGGATGAGAGAACTAAAGGTGTCTTGTGAAGCTTGTTTTAGGGTCTGCTTCAGTCTATTAAAGCTTTGTTCTCGCATCGTCAGAGGTCATCCCCCGTGTTGCCGCGCTGATCATCTGCTTTTTGCATCTACCACTGCATGCAGCTATTGAGAAACTAGTCTAGCAAATGTGACTTTCCTGATTGGAAGGTAATTTAAGCTAATTGGGTCACATTGTCATTGAGTAGACAAGCACTCAACTGCTTCACCAGCTGTTGATCATTGATAGAGTCGACACAGCGGGACCGACAGGATATATATAAGATGATTTTCGAATTGAGATTGGCAGCGCATGGTTTTGACTGGCATTTCAGCTGAACTTTCCATCTATTATCCATGGGTAACCAGGTTTTGTGACGCAACGGGGATACTTGTATGAAGGGAGTCCGATCTGGGTCAAAGCGGCAGGCCAGTCACAGGGAGGCCAGGGAGCATTATGAACAGTGTTATCCCTGTCAATGTCAGACTGAGTCATCTAATGCTGGATATAACCGAACGTGGCGTTGTCAGAAGACTTTATTGCTAACTCTTGCCCCGCTAATGTAACGCCGAACTGTAGAAAAAGGTAATTAGTTTGACGATCACGATCAATTATCCAAATACCGGTGACACGAATTGTCTGTGTAAGAACTTTAAAAATCTCTGCCGTGGAATGCACTGCATTGGTGACTAACTGATGACGATTGATCATCTCGAACCGAGTTATGCTCGGCAAAAGGTACTGGGAATCCGATGTGATTATCAGCTTGCAAATCCAGCCTGGCACGGAATAGATTAATCAATGACTTTCAATCTTTTGATATACATTCTGTGTATTGCAACTGCCATTCATTTCAAAAAGCGTGTTGAAAATCGCTGGTGACCTAGGTAATGGGCGATTTAATGTAACTACGGCCAAATGGTGTGAACCGGGGATGCGTCGGTGAGTCATCAGACGGACGGACTGGCCGAGACATTTCCGAAATCAGCTACCAAGGGATAATTTTGTTTCTAATCAACTAGTCATACGCCACTGAGCTGAGCAAAATCCGGGGAAAGTAGGCTCCTTATTAAGAGCATATCCAGTCTACCGTAGGAGGGCGACTGGTTGTGAGGAATGTGACTCGGCATATTTATCGGAAATTTTCTCAGAGTGGTGGCGATCGCCGTGATTGACTTTTAGAAAACCTAGTTTGTGATCATCGGCCCACGGTTGTGCGCCTAGATAGATCGGTCAAAGGGAGACTCGTACCAGGTTTATCAACTGCAGGCCGTTATGCCCAGGATGCTGACGCAGATATCTGGAAAGATGACGCATTTTCATTTCCGGACTGGGAAGACTTACTCGAAGCTAGGAAGCCAGTAAATGCTATCCTCTGCTGGATAATAACACAAAAGATATCAAATATACTCAAAGGGAAACTATAGAAACATGCGAAGAGCCCAAGGCCAGACCTGACGCCAGGCGCATATTAGAAAGTCTATGTCAAAGATGCGATTATAAAGTAGCCATCTAAGCGGCAGCCTTTCCGATACAGACAGTCATAGGGTTTGCAGCATTGCAGTTTGTGGAGCTCTTAGTACCTACAAGTCGGCTAAGCCGACCATGTTGAAGAACTGGTTTGAGATCATCTCGCAGAGGTTGACGCCGAAGGGGTTCTTTTTGAATGACCATATGGATAAGATTCCTGATGGAATGGAGCAACTCATCAAGGCGACTGCTGAGGGACGAATCAATGTTGACATCGAGAATATCGTTCCGGCCAAGATTGAGGATATGCCCAGGGCTTGGATTGATGTCTACAACGGTGGAAACAAGGGGCAAGTCTATCACAAAGCTTATTTAGCCAATGCACACACCACATTAACAAACCCTATTCTAAAAGTCATGACCCAGATTCCTAACCGAGACTTAAATGGAGAAATCGGGGTATAAAAAGCAGAACAAATAAATACAAAAGAATAGATATATGATGTCTCATCAGTTCAATCCATGCTCTTGAAGAATTTTAACCAGTTTAACCTTGTCCTCATCATCGACCTCCACAAACGTCTCAACATACTCACAAGGCGAGTAATGCATACCCGTCTTATCAGTATACAAATACTTATCCCTATTCCCAATACCCCTCACATTCAGCACGTTCAACATAGCCATAGTAACCTGACTCCCATTCTCCAGTGCAAGATGCAACGGAAGCTTCTGCCGATATCTCCAACTGGACAATGTCTTTGGGATCAGAATCTTTATAGTCTCCTCCAAGCGAGAAAACCACTCTTGTTCCTCGTTGGCAACTTTACACCACGGGAAGGGCTTAGAGTAACATGTTAGTGCGAGGGGAACCATGAAGCCAAAGTTCTCTTCCTCGTAGTTTGGCTCGTGGGTTTCGAGAAGCCAATCTGTGAAATCGGGGAGGGCGAGAAGAGCGGCTAGATGAAGGGTGCCGTCGTCGGGGAGCATGGATTTGTTGAGTAACTTGAAGGCGTCGAGATTGCCGAGGAAGAGTGATGCTTCACGTGGTGAGATCTCGTCGTCATCTTCGAAGAGAGTTGTGAACTCAAGTTTGGGCTTCTTGGGATATGAAGCTAGAGAGCTAAACTTTGATCCGGAGATGGTCTTGTTGAGGATATTGGTGCTATCAAGCTTGAGCAAAGCCTCCAGAACGGGAGCTCGTGACTTGTTGAGGAGTGTGAGGAAGATGGTGGGTATCTTGGAGTCCGGTGTCACAAAATCGGGTAAGGCTGTCACACAGTTAGCAGTAGTCATTGGGTCATGGAGCCTTAACCCACCTTTGCTTCCATGTTCCAACAACTTAAGAATCACATGATTCCCAATTTTCAATGGGGACATAAGACACCAGACAACCATAGAAATCTCCTCTGGAGCCCAATTCTTATGCAGACGATAATTAATCATCGCAGAAGGCGACAAGCCCGCCCCCAACAGTACATCCAAGCAATCAGTACCATTCGGAAACTTGCGTATACACTGATACAAAAGCTGGTCTGACAATCCGGCAATTTGAGATGGCTGCATCTCAAGACAGATTTTGAACCACCGCGTCACGTTGTACTCTTTCACAATACGGCGTGAAAGCGTGGGTATGACAATGGATAGGTCTGCGTATTTGCACAGAGCTCGGAAGTGAGATTCTTCCTTGTGTCGTGCTGCGAGATAGAAACAGTGACCATCCTCATCATTGGGATCAGCGCCATGTTCGAGAAGAAGCTCCACGATGGGAAGACTGGACTCCGGAGAATCGAGGAAGTGAACGAGCGTAGTGTAGATGCTCTTCGGGTCGATGTTGCAGGTTAGGACACTCTTGTAGATATTCGCTCGAACGGTCTGATCAACTGTAACAGAAGGGTTCTCTCGTAGGTATGGATGCTCAAAGACAAGCTTCGCTGCTTCATCATGTTCGCCTTTCACGAGGTAACCGCAAAGGAGTTCGAACATTTCCAGATTTTTGGACTGGAATGCAGCGGCGAAGGCTTCGTTGTTCTTATAGCTGACTTCAGCACCATTACTGAGGAGGAGCATAGGGATTTCCCGGTTGGTGGGCTCATTCTTGATTGAAACCAGGAGGGCGTCAGAGATCTGAGACTTGGCTATGCCTTGCTTCAGGAGGGCCTCGTAGGCCTGATGTCTGTGCGCCGACTCCATGGTAGTGTGCATTCGGATATACTCAAAAATCTCATTACGCATGGTATAGTCAGACAACTGTCGCAAAAGCTTCTGAAAGAGTCCGCCTGGAGAAGACTCAGCTGCAGCCTCCAGTGTCGCGAGCTGTACGTGAGCACCAGCACCGTGTTCCAGTAACAAGTTCGGTAGGTGTTCATCATCAGGGTGGCTTTCCAGAACCTTGACGAAAGCTCGAGATATAATGTCAACTGAGATGTCTTTGTGGAAAGCAAATAGACTTCCAAAGATACCAGCTTTGATGCTTGCTGGTGTGTCGGCGTTGCTAGCAGCGTCGAATGCCTGTTCGACAGTAACGTCTGTAGCACCAGCTGAAAGGAGCATGTTGAGGATGATTGGGTACCCTGCGCTATTCGATGCAGCTGCTTGAACAGCTTCGCCGTTGTTGAAGTTGACGTTTGCTTTGTGACCGAGGAGTAACCAAAGTCCATCCATGTCTCCATCGAGAGCGGCTTGGGTTTCTTGCAGCAGTGCCTTAGACTGTCCAATCTCAGCTGGAGAAGCCTTGTCCAGTAGGCGCTTCATAAGGTCGAGTTTCATATCCGAATCTTCGATTTGACATGCCTCACGAAAGGCGTTGGAAAGTGTAGCGATGCTTGGGTCAAGGGCAAGAATTGACTTGATGAGATCTGTGTCGTGTTCTCGGACAGCGAGGCAGAGAATCATACCAGATTCTTCATTGATGTCTAGACCATGGCGAAGAAGACACGGTAAGAGCTCTGCACGTTGTGGATGGTTTTTGATGAGAGCATAGGTGTTGGTGAGTGCTGGCTTTGGAGTAGCCCGTGAAGCAGCGGTCAGGAAGAGCTCAATGTTAGAGAGGTTGTAGTGCTTTGGGTTGATGAGTATTGGTAGAACTGCGTCGATGGTTACTTGGTCTGGTGGGGATGAAGAGCAAAGTAGCTCCAGAAGAGAAGACCTGTCCGTCTCAATGGCTAGCACGAAAGCCTGACCAAATGCATAGTTGACATCAGCGCCGTGCTCGATCAACAATTGCACAAAAGCGAGTGGCGCGTCTGATGTAATTGCCTTGAGAAATGTTTCGTGTACTGGCGGACCAGATGCACCTTGCTTGAGAAGCAGGGTCATTAGCTCAAGCGCAACATCGTTGCCAAAGGCCCCAATGGTGTTGAGCGCGAAGGGGAGAGCAGCAGCCAATTCCTCCGCCGTGGGCTTCGCGCTACAGAGCATGTTTAGGACTGTGGCATCTCCCTTCTTCGCGGCCTGTACAAGTGGCGCAGTATCAACGTCTGAGGTAGAATCCAGCGGGGCACCATTGTCGATAAGAAGCTTGATGAGATCAGAGTCGATATCGCCCTCTTCAAACATGAGCTGCAGCAGAGCAGTGCCCAGTGACTGTCTTTCAACACCTTTTCTAATAAGACATTGCATTACACCGAACCTCATGGTTCTTGGTGATACCTCCATGGCGGTAGGAATAAGCGTCGAGAGGATGGCCGATGCACACTGCCCATGTAGAAGCAAGTTGAGCACATACAGATCAGCAGAAATGATAGCTGCGCGGATGGCAGCAGCCTCCTCAGCCTCAACAGAGGCACCGTAATGGAGTAGAGTCTCGACAAGGTGTTGTTGCTTTCTCTGCGCAGCACGAACAAGGCATGTGTCAAGCTGTTGTCCTCCCAGACCCATAGATCCAAACATGTTCATGAAATGAACCATGTCAGGCTCTGGGATGTTGTCGGGCAGGTAGCCCAGTACTTGGGATGCAGGCGACACAAGATTCCCGTGCCTAAGAGTTTCCAGCATGCCAAAGTCTAGTTGTGAGACAGCCCATTTCAAAGCATTCTGTGGAGGGACATCAACCGCGACACCAGCATGCACAAGCAGATTGACAAGTGGTAAGTGGCGAGCGAGGACTTCCTTGACAAGCTCTTCTCGAGTGACCAAGTTGTCTGCAACAAGACCAGAATGAGATAGGAGTGTGAAGAAGGCTAGTCTCTGGTTTCCGTCCTGGTATTGAGAAATGATCTCACAAGCCTGGTGACGAATGGCGAAGAAGACTTGATTGGAGTGTGCGTAGCCCAGTATCACCGCTGTGGCTTGGTAGCTCTGTAGTCTCAGCGCACTGAGGAGCAAAGACTCTGATACAAGTTCTGGCCGATGAGATAAGAGCTGTAAAATGAATGAGAGAGAGAAAGCTTCTCCAGCTTCTGCTCTTGCGAAATCCTGTTCAAGGCATGCTTTCCAATCCGAGGGAGCCATTGAGCTAGGTGCTGATAGTAGAAGGCTCACTAACTCCAAGTTCCTTGCTCGAACATGCTGGCTGATGAGATCTTGGTGATCAGATGCCACAGCTCCAAAGCTCAGCAGAAGCTTCATGGACTCGAGAGATGATCTGGACAAGGCCATGCCAAACGCCCTGTTCAAGACTCCTTGGCTCGCTTGTGTTTGGCACAACAAGTGAACATAGTTGAAGTTGTCACGAGATGTCGCTGTATCCAACCATGTCATGCCGTTTGAATCGAAGCTCAAGATCTCGCTCATCCTGTTCTTCTTCATCCTCTTCTCCAACTGCGCATCATTCAAATGGCCCCATAGCTCATCCAACGATGTCAGAGTCGTATGCAACAAAAGAGCCTGCGCAACACCAGCTGGCGGAAGTGTCTCCTGTGCCAACAAAGCATCAAATGCTTTGGCGACTTCATGTTTCGTAAAGCTCCATTGCGAAGTATTGCAAGCTTCGGCCTTTTGTTCCTTGGAGCGGAAGAGATGTCGCTTTTGTCGATCTGGGGGTTTATAATTGGGATCTGATGTTCTTTGCTGTACGAGAAGCTGGCGAGCTGCATCGCGGTTGGTAGTGGAAAACGGGAGGAAATCTTGGGCGGGTGGTTCGGTTAGACGGCCGAGCCGGGGAGGGGGTTGGAGGGATGCTTTGGAGAGGAACCATTCTGCACGTCGAGGATCTGTCATGATGATGCCTCGTTGATCAAGCAGAAGGTGATGATGATGATTGAAGAATCATAAAAGGTATTGAGGGCAATGATGGGTCTCAGAATGAAAGTGAAGAGTGCAATGAAAAAGATGGTGTTGAGGTTGGTGAGGCCGAGAATGAGCGAGGAAAATGCGGCACAGTCCAAACCGACGTTTTACCACAATTATTTACAAATATTCAGCCTCGTATAACAGAAAAGGCCCTATTTGGGATCGCAAGATAGGCACCTCCGGATAATGGGCTGAATGATAAAGGAAGGATTATCTGGTGATGAACCCCGCCCCAGGCATTCTCAGAATATCAATTACAAGCTCTTAGTCTAAAGTGATCAATTGACTGCCATCGGGCGTTAGCCCCTGCAATTCTTATGCTCAAGTTCCGGCCCGTAACTCAAAGGGCGTCCAACATGACTCCACCAAAAACACCGCCTCCATCAGGCAGACTCGCCATATTCAGGACTACACCCTCAAACAAGGCGAATTCGTGCATTGACGTGATTGGTCGATCTGAACCAACAGGGAAAGTTGTGCCGATCGGTGCTTAAAATGGTAAGACACCAGGGGCTGTGATTGGGCCCGATTTAGGCGGAATGGGAATAACAGCGCGGAATTGAGGCCTGAAAAACGCCCGGTTTATATGGAGGGCTTTAGTGGTGATGCGCTTGATATGGAGATGCGCGAAGGAAGCCTTATCGGGCGAAGAGGATGCACTAGATTTCCCAAAGAGCCTAGCATTGCGACGATGAGGAGTAGGTTGATCGACTTCGGTAGCGGGTATGGAAATAGTAACATAATTTGATATGGGCTGCATATATATACTCGCTTCCGATACAGCAAAGCGATATCCAGCAAGTAAGTTGGTTCAATTCTTTGAAACATACCAAAATTTGCGTTCGAATTATCCATGATTCATTCAATTAAGCTTCATTTGAATAGAAACTTAGTTTTAATTACTACCGAAACTCCAACAGACCGACAAGTTTTTCCGCCGAACGCCGCCCGTCTCGCCTGTTCCTCACAGCCATCACTCATCTCGTGACTCTTCATCTGGTCACCTGAGTTATCAGCCTGAAGCTTAAGCTTAGGCAGGCATTGACTGATAGAGTCTTCATCGGAGATAAATAACAAAGCTTTATCCTCTCCCTTAGACCAATCACAGAATCATACCAAAATGACTGCCCCTCCACCGTACTCACCACTAGGTTCTACCGGGAACGATGGAGAGGCCCGGACTGACCCAGTTCGCGACACCTCCTCCGTAACCTCCACTACATCCAGTGCCTCTTCTACTTTTACCATCCTCCCTCCCTATCCCCCAAGCAGAGACCGCTCAGCTCCAAGCCGCAGCGATGAACCAAGATCCGTTCCTCCCATCGCCAGCGCTCTTCAGCGTCTCCGAAACCCCGGCGACTCCGGGACATCCAATGCCACTACCTCTGGCACCCGCGAACGTCTCCGCCAGATGGAGATCGAACGCGATGATCTCCGCCATGCAATGCAGCAGGAGCGCGCTATAAATGATCGTCTCAAGCGTGAGGCAGGTCTTATAGGCCTGTCCGCCGCTGAAGCCAAGCTCCGTGTTCTCGAACTCAAACGGGAATCTCAAGCTGCTGCCCAGATGAAAAGAACTCCCAACGAGGGAATGTTCAAGGCAGCTTGTGCCACGGACTTGCTCTTTCTCATTGATACTACCTCTTCTATGGGACCATACATTGATGCTGCTAAAGAGCAGGTCAAAATGATCATGCAAGACATCACCGAGATGTTTTATAACGAGGCGGAGGTGAGGATTGCGGTGGTCAGTTACAAAGACCACTGTGATAAGAATCACATCAAGTTCATCGACTTCACTACTGATGTAGAGAAGGTGAGGGATTTCATTGATAAGCTGAAAGCTCGAGGTGGTGGTGATGCACCTGAAGATGTCCTCGGAGGTCTCCAAAAAGCCATCAATGCTTCCTGGAAGAATCAGACCCGGTGTATCATTCACATCGCTGATGCCCCACCACACGGCAATATCTTCCACAATTGGTCTGTGACGAGCGATGATTACTACACCCCCGGAAGTGAACCCCACAAGCTTCAGTACCAGCCTCTTCTGAAGCAGATGATCAGTCTGAACCTCAACTACGCTCTTCTCCGCATTTTAAGTGCGACTGACAAGATGGCATACGTTTTCCTCCAGGAATATGCTGCTGCGTCGGCAGACTGCAAGCTTTTGAAGTCGAACCCATATTACCGGGAGGCTTTGAAGGCTAACTCTGGACCGAGGAGTAGTGTCCTTGGTGCGAGTTCCAAGGGGACGGCGAAAGGTGGTCTGCTCTTTGAAGAAGCTGAGTTGGGCACTACGTATAGCGCTCTGCGACATCTGGTAGTTAAGAGCGTTACAAGTTCTGCTTCACGCACCGCCGTTAGAATGTCAGAATCTTCTTCTCGCACTGGCGAAAAGGGAACCAAGACTGTTCAAATGTCTCATCTTGATGCTATCGGCGAAGCCGAAGACGATGAGTTCAATGAGAAGCAGAGCGAAGCAATTCTTGAAGATGTTGAGAAGAACTGGTCTGACCAGAGCTGGTTCGAGGATAAGCTCGTTGTCGAAGGTTTTAGTCCTGATACTGTGATTCACCGTTCCGGTACACTGAATGACATGATGGCTCACGATGATAACATCAAGTTGAGTGTCATGGAACTCAATGTTCACAAGCGTCGCATGCCCTTCGCTCAGGGTGCTTTGCGTCTTGCATACTGTGCAAAGACAACGCACTCCACGAACCCCTATGTCGTTAAGACCTTCAAGCGCGGCGGAAAGCGTCTTGCGCATCTTGCTGAAGACATGCGCTGTCAAGCTCTTTGCAAGGCTTTTGCTTTGGAGTTCAACGCTCTTACAGGCGATAAGCACTCGATTGACTTTATCGTTACGTCATGCCTGAAGGGTAAATCTGGCAATTCTGGTACCGACTATATCTCCCTTGAGCCTTTCATCGAGGGTGATTATGTCAAGTACAACAATAACTGCAGCTACGTCAATGAGGATAACCCAGACGATGAATTCAACAAAGCAGCACAAGCCTTCTCACATTTCACCTACGAACGATCTTGGGGAAGCTTCCTAGTCTGCGATCTCCAAGGAGTAGGTCACGTTCTGACAGACCCAGCCATTCACACCCTCGATCCAGAACGCTTCAAGCTCGCAGACACAAACCTCGGAAGAGAAGGTTTCAAATTCTTCTTCGCAACACACGTCTGCAACGAAATCTGCACCCAACTCGAGCTCAAGAGCAAAGGATCAATGATATCATCCGAAAAAGCGTCTTTCCGCGAATGGTGGCCCACCATTGACTCAACAGCCTGTTGCTCCAACAAGCTCTGCGGAAAGATCATCCAAGTGACAAACGCAAACAAGTCGGAGGAGTTTCCGGGCTGTAACTGGTGTGATACCTGTTGGCCGCAGCTGGAAGCTACGAAGGAAAAGGTTATTTGCGTGGCGCCGGGGACGCATCATGAGTTTGATGTGTCGAGGTTTTATTGGGAGAGTCAGGGGAGGGTGGCGCCGAGGACGTGTGAGGGGCATAGGGAGAGGGATGAGACTGTGGCGAGGACGGCGGTTATGGGAGGGAATTTCTTTGGGAGGCTTAGGGGAGCGACGAAGAAGAAGTCGATCTCGGGCAAGGCTTGGTGAGAGCCTGGAATCTTTCACGCGTACTTTGTAATTCTTGGTAACACTGGTAGATCGAAAGTGCTTTTAGATGTGTTATTTGCAGTTGAGACTTGTGGCTGAGAGCTTATATCACCACACTGACTTAGATAGTGCTTTCTTTTTATTCTGTCGTTTATAGGATGCTAGTTCTAATTGATTAGATGAACATATATCGTTTCAGGGTACGCGCTGGAACCCCCTATGTCTCCTTGTTCTCTCCGGTGAGCCACGGATCTTGTAGCAATTCCTTTGCAGTAGGTCTATCCTCGGGCATCCAAGTCAAGACACGTCTCAGAAATGCAATAAAAGCCGTGCTATCATTAAGCCTTGTCTCAAGCTCTTCCAGTGAGCGGTTCTTCGGGATAGGTGCCAATCCAAGCCACTTTCCTGTCACAGCGCGTCAGTGTCCATCTGCAGAGAATACTTAGTTTGGTTCGTTTGTCAGACTTACCTGAATTATCCCAAAAGCCAGCTGCTCTCTCGGAATTGCGCTGTAAAAATTCCTGGGGTGGCGGACCGAGCGTTGCTACAAGCTCTGCAAGATGTGCTGCGTCGTACATATCCCCATTTTCATCTTTGGCGGTGAACAATCGGCTCGGACCCAGAAGGTCCCAAGCTGTTAGACCAACGCTCCAGATATCCACCGGGCGGTTCCAGGCTATATTCATAATTACCTCGGGCCCCCGATACTGGATTGGCATGATATCGCCGGCAAAAGGTCCAGGTCCAGTTCTAGCTTCACCAAAGTCTGATAAGAGCATGGGGCCTGGCTTGGGGCGCATCAAACGTGAGAGATATATAGTTCGATCATCCGCGACTTTTTTGCGTGCGACGGGTGACTTAAACTCCATATCTGCCAGAGGCTGAAGCTGAGAATCGTCGTCCAGGCCGAGTAGGAGATTTCCGGGGTGTATATCTTCAAAAGGTGTCAACCCTGGCAAGTAGAAAGAAGGAATCGTGACTGACCTGTGTGTACTAGCTGTGCTTCTGTATGAATGAAGTCGAGAGCCTTGAGGAGCTCCTCGATGGCTCCTTTCACGAAATTCTCATCAAACCCGCCATCTTGTCTGAAAACTTGCTTGAAATCACGAAGACTCATCTGAGCGGGCTGCATCACTAGAACCTTATGGCGGCCATCTGGGCCGCTGATCTCGAAGGACTCTAATAGGCGTCTGATATTGGTCCGCCCAGGATTCTTTGTTCTCGCGAGTACCGGTGACATACTTTCATACACAGGAATCTCTCGGTGATAGCGGGAAGTATGGACGTAGATTTTGAGGGCGACATATCTGCGGTCCCTGCACCTACGATGAGTTGATGATGAATGACTAACTCCCCCAAGAGCCACTTACTGCAAGTCTCTGGCGAGCCATATTGTTGATGAGCTCCCATAGCCGAGCTTCGTCACTGCTTGATACCGACTCTGGAAAACCTCTCCAATTTGGACCGGATAAAACCGTGAAGCTTCATAATCGGGTATTTCCTCCTCTTCAACCTTTATGTTCTGATCAATGGAATCGTATCCTGTTGTTGGAAATCGAAGTGGATCTTCGAGGCTTGTGTGCGTATATCGATCTGTTATCGACACTGCTTGGGTAGACGACTTTCGCGTCACCGAAGTCGGATATTTCGGAATGGCTGATATTAAGCGAACAGAGCAAGTTGCCCACCCTGGTATGAGATGCTGAAGGTTTCTGAGATGTCTGCGCGATGCCATGGCGTCTTGGTGTGTTGAATCACGGTATCGGTGAGATGTTTTGATGCTTGTGAGTGTCGGCGGAAGCTCAGAGATGGTCGCCCGAGAAACACCGCCAACATGTAAATAAAAGAAAGGTCAGAGGCTGGGAGAAAGAATGAAAATAACGGTTTTCGAACTTTTCATTGATAGAATTACGCGGCAGATGTTAAATTCACTGTATCATTTGGCAGCCAGAACTCTGATAACAGTGATAAGCTGCCGAGAGCCGACTGTCACGCAATGTAAAAACTGAACCAGTCAGCCAGTCTTATTGAACATCAAGCTTTTTCAAGAATTTACCTAGGTCACTAATCGGTATTGGCTTAATAGCCATCAACAAGGCTTTAATAGTAAGTTGATGTCTCTTCATGATGCTACGTGATGCCATAATGTGGGTTAAAGTAGAAATGCAATAAAGCGCGTGCAGCGACGCGAAATGTGCATGTGGCGTTAGTCGATTATCAGCAGAGCTTATACAAAGCATTTCTAAAGCAGCTCAGTCAGCATATAAAAGGTCTAAGATAAGCCTGAAGAATACTTGAAGCTCGGATATCTGGCAGTTCCGATTCATCAGCTATCATGATCACTAAATAAAGCTCTTTCCCCCAAATATTAGAGGAGCGTTCGTTGTTGGGTTACTCTGTGGCTGTGCTTCTTATCTCCGGCAATTACCAGACAGACAGTCATCACACTGCGACTGTAATTAGATAAAAATGCTGGAAATTATTGGCTTAACGCAAGGTGGGAGCATGTTAAAGTAATTGGTAGCAAGGAGCAATGAAACGTTAATCAATCTTAGGTGCAGAAGCTCTGCAGGAAAAGAAGGCTGAGCAGTTGGCCAAAGTGCGACCGAGAGCTTATCGTGCTAAATTTGGCTCCTTTTATCCAATCGGACAGGGAAATTGCCGGGCTTACCCTGCAGTGAATTATTCAGCCCTCGCAAGGATCATGATCCTTTGTGTTACGATGGAAGGACTGGGTTTGAGGTAGATAAATGCCCGTATTTCCTTATTTCAGGATCGTTACTCATCAGATCTACCAGGGCAGAACTGCTCAACCGCCACGATGCATTCTTCGTGGTTCTCATATCCCATCACGAGACCATTTCCATTCCGATGGTTTACTCCCGTAGCTATTGTGGGCGGTCTGATATTGATGGTCCTGTTTACGATTGTCAATCTCGCGTCAAGTGCGTTTTACCTGAAGCCCATCTTCACTGACGATCCTAATGGTACAACTACTCAGTCAGTTCGGTGAGTACCGAGGATTTCCTAGATTCGCTGGCACCCTAATAATCGTTCGTAGATGGTTCATGAAAGCACCGCTGAACTGGGATAATAATATGAAAGTCAAATGCCAGCCCAAGATATTATCTGTCGGTGATCGGGTTTTCTCCACCAACCTTGGATTTCAATATTCCGTCAAGGCTCTGACCTCATCAGACCACGACTCCGACTTGCGAAAGACATATCCGTCCATTGCATATTTAAACAATACTCTTGAAGATTGCTACCTCACAAAAGTCGACATTAATCTTCGGAAATCAGATGCTAGAGCTTCAAAGAGCTGGTGGCTGTCTTGGATAACGACATTCACTGACGCTACAGCTTCTTGCAATGTCATGACAAGCGAGGGACTTGTGAACATTACTCTTGGTGTTGAATACACTGGTCAGAGTGACCATATATACGATTATGTTATTGAAGATGATTACAAGACTCATGCAAGTACCTGGTGGGGAACAAGGTTGCTGAATGTTTATTTTACGGGCATTCTGTCAACTATGTCGCAGACCCAAGATCTGGGAGATGATTCATATTGGATGACGGGAGGGATCACCTTCACAACGAATACGAACATAAAGGAGTAAGTAAGCCCCCAAGAATATTGTTTGAATATCCTGACAAGATTTAGCCTTCGTGATCCAAAGTTATTCAACCTCGCTGGATGGTTTCTTTCCTCTGATGGGTTCATACAAAACGAACGTGAGGTTCTTCTCTCTATCCAGGCTTTCCTCTACTTACGGTTCGCAGCTCTCAACGACACATCTTTCATAAAGACTGATCCCAAGGTTTGTCGATCTTTTCCTGCGCAGCCTTCAATACTAAAAGACCCTAGAATCAGTTTGTCCCAATTATATGGGAGAGTCTCCACTACACAAGAATTCTTCACTCCCTCATCGCCGTTGACCTCGGAAACAAAAACGCTCCCAACCTGCTTTTGGATAAGAAGGATCTTCAATACGCCATCCTCCCACCAGATGATCCCAATCGCAAAAACGGGTCTTTTCTAAA
Organism: Fusarium sp. NRRL 25184; assembly: GCA_013755755.1. NCBI lineage: Eukaryota > Fungi > Ascomycota > Sordariomycetes > Hypocreales > Nectriaceae > Fusarium > Fusarium sp. NRRL 25184. The sequence goes on from JABSSZ010000282.1 coordinate 28,699, forward strand.
CGACTCATCATTAACAGGCTCAGCCACACGCTATGCTCAAATTCCAACACCAGGAGCACCCATTCCACCAACGGAAAAGAATCTTGTTCTTCTAAACGAAACTTACGATAGGTTCGCTAGTGAAATGGGACCATTGGAATGCAATAATGCGACAATAGTTTCACAATATCTCTGCTCTGTTCCGCAGAGTAAAAGTCCAGGCATTATGCTTTTAGCAATACTTCTTGCGGATTTGGTGTTTTTGCAAGCGGCCTGGGTGATTTACAATTGGATTGCTGTAAGCATGTTGTCTGAGTCGCAGATGCAGACGTGTCAAGGCTGCGTTGGAGGTCCTGTTCGGGTTGTCGAGAAGGAGGGGCTTTTAGGTGATGGGAAGGCTACGGCGACTTCAGGGAGCTACATGAGTGTTAGTGCTGATGACGGGGCTGGTAGTAGTTCGCTGATCAGAGGGTCCAAGTAACAGAAACGACGTAAATGATGGTTATGATATGACGACGATAAGAGGTCCGGGTTTCTAATTCTAAAAAGTTTTTTGGGCCATACTGAAGAAACCATATCTATTTCGGGACTCCAAGCTCTGCAAGAGCTGCAGCCGGTCCAAGTCTGATCCAGTTGTCTATCTCATCTTGTGTTGCAACAGCGATAACGCCCATCATTCCAATAGCATTCGCTCCGGCCTCTTTGTTGACAGCCGCTCTTCGCCTTGGGAGTACTATCATCCATCTCTGCGTGAGCAAGAAATTATGCGGGACTGAAGCTCCAGGTGGCGAGCTCTCAGCATGCTCAGATCGTCCTTGGCCAACTTTGGTGGCTTGCTCTAGAAGGTCGCTGTAAATATTGACCAAATCGTCTACACCGGGCTTTGAGTGTCCGAAGCGGTGATAGAACCATTGGAAGGGAACATGAGGCTCTTTTGCACCATCAGCATCGAGAAAAGATGAAAAACTATCCTTTGGCTTTGGAATTAGCTGCATATGCTTATGCAATCGACTGCATCCTCCATCTCGTCCACAATTGAAGAAGGCAACATAATCGTCACCCAATGCAGTCAAAACATCCCATACTGCCGTAAGATCGTCCCTGTTCAAAGGTTCGTATTGTCTCTGGTGACTGTCTGAAGTCAGGAGCATCAAATGAGGGTTGGCGAAGCAGAATTTGTTTGCGACCAGAACATGAGTGCTGCCAACTTCGCAGATCTCGTAACCTGCGGTGTTGATGTCACTCCCCTCTCGCTTCTGCTGGGATAACTCGCTATTCTGTAGCGTCTGGACTCCAGCTGTCTGAATGGTCGGTTTCTTTGCCAGCGCAGAAGTGAGAAGGAATTGAAACTGCGGTCAAGATTGTCAGTATGACGTGCCGAGCTGTGCAGCCGTAGACATATACCTTTAATCCTCCATCTAAATATTCAATGACCTTTTGTTCTTGGTCGTAAAATACCAGTCCTTCTTGGACAAGGCTGTCGAACTTGGCCTCAATGATGGATTTGTCCATCTTCTGAGGTTTGAGGGCGTTGACAGTTCTAAAGACGAACCAACGAGCAATCCTTGCCGCGAAAGTGTTGCAATCATGCACCGGGTTATATTTACACCGAGCTCATATCCCATATCGCTCCCGTCATCATCATGCCTTATTGGTCTATCCTGTATCCGCTGTCTGAGTTGTGCGCCCGTGAACAGCTCGACGAACGACAACTGCAATTGAAGCCCCAACAGTTAGTTTGAAGGCCCAGATCAAGCTCCATGTCAAAGTTACGGATGGGACGGAACAAGTCGCTTCATGTCTGTGTATGCAATTGAATATGACACATGGCAGTTTCTAGACCCTAGATACGAAATAATTACATATATGAGATCTTCGACCGATATCCATGTACCTATTCTGCGGAAGAATGGTGCTTTCTTCGATGTCTCGGATTTGGCCGAGGTGAGGGGTATTGGACAGAAAAGGCATGTAATCGTGCTGATAAGCACTAGTATTTTGGGTGTAAAATAGTGAAATTGTTAACAGTATTAGCTATTCTTTTCTGACTACCTAAGTATAATTCGCACTATCACTTTCGCGTCCCAAAAGCCACCGACGTACGTGATTGAGTTCACCATCCTTCTTCTTTTCCCCGCCATCGTCATCATGTTCGAAGATTCAGAGCCTGTCTTCTGCGCCCTCTGTGGCGCTCCAACATCCAATAGCTCAGACGATGAATTTGGGGATCGCCTGTCTGATTACTCTGATCTCGAGTTCGACGAGGCAAAGACTGATTGGCTGTGGAAGGTCAAGCTTATCACGCAGCACCCCAAGTCTGGAAGGTAGGCAAAATTGGACTCCTGAGCTCAGTAAAGTATCTAACAAGCGTAGGGCCTTCATTGTGCCTCGTGCCGAGCATGAGGAAGCGAATGACTTCAACGTTGATTTTGAGGAGAACGCTAGGATAGTTCGACAAGATGTGGACATGATGACCGTGTAAGTTCTGTCTCAACAGAGAGCTATCACACACGCTGACATTTAAAGGTACGATTACGAAAGTGAAGATCCCTTGGTATTTCCCATGCACGAAGATTGTTATGAACTTCTCGCAAAGGTCGCGAAGCCAAGAAAGATCGACAATGCGGCTCTTTACCAGGTCTTCGAATCTCATGTTCCTTCATTCACCCACGGGCCACCGAATGCTTTGAACTTTGACTATGGATTAACAAAAGCGCACCGGGGCGGGAGCTGGTCTAGCCCAGGGGGAGACTATGCTGCCATGTCACCCGTTTCCATTCACCACGGCCAGGCCACCAGCATTACTGAAAGCGCCCTGAAGCAAGCTCACAAGTCCAATGTACAAGACAACGGACCACCCCCGAACGCACCAACTGGACCGGCTGCTGATCGTGGACGTCCTCAGAATGCACCGACCGGGGTGTATCAATCCTACAGAACTGGTCCGTATGATAATCAACGAGGAAACCGAGTGTCAAATGGAAACCGCCAAATGCTTCCGCACGCAAATCACCCAGGTCCACGGCGAAATCAGCGTAGAAGACCAGAACAAAACACTCCACGGGGCAAATACTCTGTACCGGAGGATATTTCTGACACAGAATGGGAAAACAAGTTCGCGACGGAATTTGCTTGGATACTCGAGTTTCTCCCTTCCAAAGAGGAAATAGAGCGTCGTCAGATCGATAGGTTCTTGTTTTGCAAGGCCATCCACGATCTTGGCGGTGGCCATGGCTTCGATACGTTTAAAGATCGTGGCCACAAGGATACACTGAGGGCCTTGCATAACCGTCGTCGCGTCTGGAACGTATGTTCCAAGATCATTGAGGAATATCTACCTCTTTCAAAGCAACGCAGTGCTCCAAAACCAAAACCAAAACCAAAGATAGATTCGTCGTCCGAGGTCTCCGAGTCCACTTCAACTTCCGAGGGCACTACCTCGGCTTCTAACATAGCTACCTCGACCTCCGTGGCAGTCACCTCGACTTCTACAGCAACTGTCTCAACCCCCGCAGTATCTAACTTTAATACCGCATCATCTACCGTAAATACTGCAACATCTACCTCAACTTTCCCAGTATCTACTCTGGCCTCGACAGTGTTTAAATCAACTTTCCGAGCGTCAACTTCAACGTCTAATAGCAAGCCCACGGCAATAGACTTCTTCAGACGGCCTATCAAAGGTAGCAAACCTTGGCCATGCGAGCCACACGAGCTGAGGAACAAGGCTCCGATCGAAGCATATCCTATGGAAACTCTTACTCTTGCCGCTCGTAATAGCGATCTGCACAATGCAGTCTGCTTTGGGGTTGATGCCAACATGCAGCGGTTCGAGATTCACTTTGAAGACAACGGACGGAAATGGAGCCATTGCATTGGTCCCCGCAGCACGGCCATGCAGTACCTCTACTTCGACAAGTCCTCTACCCTCCCTGACAGGATTACAAGTTGCGATGTGACCATGAAGGAAAATGTCCCCGTTGGCTTACGCTTTAGCAACCGATGTGGAACGATCACTACTGGAAGGCCTGATATAGATGAGACAGCGTATCCGCCACAAAATAATAGGGGCAGCTGGATGACTGGCATATTCTGTCAATGGACAGATCGCGATTCCCCTAACGCCAAGCTGACCTCTTTTGGCGCTTACTTTGCTAATGACTAGCGTTTGATACAAGCGATTGAAAGGATGAGGGAGGAGGAGGAGTCTTGCACTAGCCGGTACGGAGTTGGTGATGGGTAAGCGAAACGAGTGTTTTTTGAGTTGTTATATCTATCCTTAGAAAAAGAAAGTTGGACATTTGTTATACTTAGATGTTGACATTGGTTATTGAGAAATAAAGCTCATTAAGCTAGATATACCCGGCGCGACTCATCACTGTACTAGATATGACTGCAGTTTCTGTTATCCATCTTTCTTCTTTTTTCCTCTTTATAATGCTCGAACGCTCTGTCAGCCTGATTATTAAGAAAATTGATGTTACTCGCAAAGCTATGGTTTCACTGTCTTATCCCCAGTGTTACTAATCCCCTGCAACACTTCAGTGCACGTGGATCACTGACGCAGGGTTCAATTTGTGGATCTACCCCTAATAATTATCGCTCCTCCAAGGGGTATAGCGGCGCCCTTGCCACTAGCCATAAACAGTCTCCCTGGCAAATTAACCAGCGTATTTACTTTGTTTTGCCCTCCCCCTAAAAAACGGAACAATAATAATTACTGTCAATCACAACTTCACAACTTCAATCTAAGTGCATCACGTGTCATGGGCGGGTATACTGTTAAATGCGCCTTGTGTCGTGCGTCCCTACACTACGACGATGAGGAGAACCAAGACTCCTTCAGTGATGTCGGCGTCGGCAGCGACTCAGGACACGATGTTGACAAAGCGTGGATGGGCGAATTTATGATCATTGCTCGAGACCCCGAAACACAAGAGTAAGAGTCAGAGGCATGTTCCTTTTATCGTCTTTCAGCCTGACACTAGTAGGACCTTTCTAATTGAGCAAGCTCGACATCATCAAGATAACACCTTTGATGTGAATGACGATGATGAAGTTGCTCATCATGGCGAGGCATTCGACACTCGACTCGTGACAGTGTAAGCATCATATCACTAACAGAGGCTCACAGCTCTTGCTGATTCACATCTAGTTACGACTGCCAAGGTCCTCAGTCCTTTGCAGCGCCATTTCACGTCGATTGCTACGAGATACTCAAGGACGCTTATGAACCTCGAAAGGTCGATCTATCGGCTCTCTACGACACTCTTGCAGGCCATTGCCCCCGTGACCAGAGGGCATATCGCAGTGAACTGGAATTCGACTATGACGCGCCAAAATTTAATGTAATTGGTACCACCTATGATTTCTCGTTCGCATCACCAACTCGCACTTCTGAAGAGACCATGTATGTGGTAAATGAGCTTACGAAAAACTCGCAAAGATCTGAGGATCGAGACGGCGGGGACGCTGTGCACTTTCTCAATGGCGAAAAGGTGTCTGCCTCAAAAGTCTACGCTGATATGCCATGGGCAAAATACATTCCTCTGCGCGGTAAGGACATGCGCTCACGCGCAATTGATAGGGCTAAATTCTACAAAAATCTCGACGCACTCGGAAATGGGCGCCTAGAGGAAGGGAATTTCACACTTCAAGTTAGAATGCACCTTCAGAATCGGTGTCGAATCTGGGACGTGTGTACTCGACTTTTAGAGGAGTGCTCTACACGCGAACCAAAACAGGGCCACTTGGAGAACAAGAACAAGAAGAAACAGAAGGCTCTGAGTAAACTATTTAAGCAAACTGACAAGATTCTTCAGGGCGCGATCTATAGTCCAATGCCAATGTTGACATTCCCAGCTTGGCCTGCAACAAAATCTGCTAGCGTCAGCCTCGTCGATGAAATGGAAGATCTCGCAACAGCCGAGCCTTTGATTAGGGTCTATTGGAGTTCCAACAAAGTCCTTGCTGGTATTGGAGTTCACGATCCCGACACAAACACGACCAAAATCATGGGGTCAAAGAATATATTTCACATGAGCCAAGATGCACAGATCCCCCCAGACGACTGGCTAGTAGCGATCTGGATCATTACAAAGGAAGTGCCTGTAAGGATACCCAGAATCTGGCGACGGCAGATTGTAGGGATTAGGTTTGTGTTCCTATATGACGACTTTATTCAGCTCGGTGAATCTGTGGGAGACGTCCGAGTTCTTGTTACCAAGCCGTGGCATACTGTGGTCGGCATTGGCGCTTCATGGGCTCCAGGGAAACCCTTGGAAAGCCTGGCTCTCCTGCAACGGGATCAGGAAAGGGTACCTTTGTCTGCGAATTGTCGGGTCGGAATAGATTACCCCAGTGATCTTGATGACCTATCAGAAACAAAGATGTTTCGACCGGATCCTAGAATTGCAAACTTTCTCTGGAGAGGTTGGGTTCCCTGCCGACCTGAAATTTGGCCTTCTTACCCCGTGCGACTGGATCCCTTGATGCCAACGCCTGTAGAGACGTTGATGCTCACCATGCCGCATATTCATAACTGGGACTACAAATTAGTTTTTGGAGTGGATGCTCAGTTTCGCGGGTTTAAAGTGGGATATGAATACAAGGACAAAACAGTTCTGCGATCTATTGGCATTACCACTGCCATGCACTTCTTGGTCATGGACAGCAATGAGCGCATCACGAAATGCTACGTCACTGGCAAAGACAAGGTTGAGGGCATACGCTTCGTAACAGATATGAACCAACATTTCATCATTGGTAGACCTGGGCCAACAGAGAAGGCTCTCGCCAAAGAAGGGAGGCATTTTGAGACTATTGAGGGCTTTCACTGCCGATGGTCTGACGACCAAAATAGCTCACTAACGTCCTTTGGAGTATTGACGCTCGAGAATAGCCCTATGAATCTAGCAGAAGAGCACGAAGATAAGGACTCTGTGGGACGTTACTGGGTCCCCGAACGTCCGCAAACAAGGTTCCCCATCGCTGAAGTTGGACCGATCTATGGCAAAACAGACAAGATCGAAAGGCTGCGTTATCCCGGTCTTGGCAACGTGCCGGGTCAACAGGCTGTTGTTACGTGGCTCGACTGCTCAAAACCACTCGAAACCATCTCCATCGCGATGTGTCACAGCACGACGACAGAGCTACTCATGATGACGTCCATGACTTTCGAGTACGCAGAGGGTCATGAAGCAATGTTTTTCGGACCATCACCCATAGACTCACCAGAGCACGAGAAACATGTCAAGAAGCAAGACCGATGCGCCTGTATACACGGAGGTTCTTTCGAGCAAGAAATCGAAGACATACCTCACTTTGAATCCGATCACTGGCGTGTTTACGGTGGTTACCTGAAGACTCTCCGTCTATGGCTCAACAGCATAGGCGTCCTGACGGGTCTGCAGTTCGTGGCTCAAGAATCCGAGAGTCAGAAGTGGGGGTTCTGTGATGGCGAGCATTCTGCTGAGCTGGACCTCCAGAGCAAGCAGAGAACAACGGCGGGTATTAAGTTCTTCTTAGACTCGAATGGGAGAAACGATATTAGCGAAGATACCGTCATTGTAGCTGTTCAGCTGATCGAGGTGCCGAAGAATGGGAATAATCATCAGAAGATCCGGTACAAGAAACCAAGGTATGTTATACGATGCTGTTATACAATGATAGTCGGTTCACTAGCTAAACTTGAACTTGCTTTAGATTTAGGTAGGACCATCGATCGTGAGTCCAACATCCGCGGGAGGTCTACCAGATTAGTCCTAGCACGATATGTACCGTGTAGGACGAATTGAACTGGAACGATACGTACAAGATTTCATAAATATCAGCCTCTCTTCGAGAGGTAAGGGCATTTGGAGTTGGCAAGTATTATGGAATAATCATACCTGGCGAAGTAATCGGATAGAGTTGTTTTTCGCAAGTCTATCACTCGACTGAGGCCAGATGTTTTGTTCTTTCGCAGCATTTTTAGCGATTGTTATTATGACGGATTTGGTATGGCATTACAGTTATAATTAATTCTATATATATGGGTCGTCGGAGACGACTATGTTTGATCTATTATTCTCCCAGTCTTGAACAGCCGCTGAACTCAATAACAACTGTGGACAACATCGAAGCTCCAGTTCGACGGCAAAGATCTTTTACCGAGAAGCGACAGCACCAGCCACCCGTGGGCTAAAAGGGTAGCCAAATTATGTTGATCGTACCCAGCGCTCAACAAGAGCCTGGATCTGATCACTGTTCTTTTCCATAAACATCATGTGTCCATTACCATGGATACCAACCTCACCAAGCTCAACGTGCTTGGTCTTGGAGCAGCCAGCCTGCTTAAGGTAGGCAGCAATGCAGTAGTCGTAGGGCATGTGATAAGAAGCTTCAGAAGTGAGGAGGAGGATAGGCTTGCTGGCGAGGTTGACAAGACGACGAGGGGCAGGCTTCTTGGCTTGAAGGATACACTCGACAAAGTCCTCGCCACGGCTGGGCTGGACCTCTTGGACGAGATCGGTGGAGGGGTCGGTGACAGCGGGGCTGTAGACGAGGGGGATGTCGGTCAGACCGTAGGCGCGGGAGGCCTTGGTGCTGAAGACGGCGTCTCGGAAGGGAGGACCAGAAGGCTCAAGAAGGATCAGGCCCTTGGTGAGCTTGGGGCGGGCATCAGCGACGAGAATGGGCATCATACCACCTTGGCTGTGTCCAAGGAGGATAACAGGCTTGCCAATCTTGTCAAGAAGGGCAGCACCAGCAGCCTGGACGGTCTCTTGCTGGTAGGTGGCATTGTTGATGAACTGGACATTGGAAGCATAGAAGGCGTCAAAGACAGGGTCTCCTCGCTTGCCGGTACCAGGCCACTGGGTGTGCTTCTCGGCCTGGGGCCAGAGATTGAAGTCCTGCACGGCAGTGAAGCGCTGCTCGATGATCTCTGCCGAGTATGTGGAGGGCTTGGTAGCACCGGCGAGGGGTGCCCATGCCGATCGTCCTCGGAAGGTCTGATCGACGATATAAACTTCGTAGCCCTGGTTGATGAACTGGCTCGCCCAACCACGGCCTCCGTCAGGCTTATTTAGGAAGTTCTGTGTCTGTGTGTCAGCCGAGGCTGTTTCATAACACCGATGAAGGGGGACTTACGGTTCCTGTTTGGGCCTGTCCGTGGATGAATACGAGAGGCGTAGACTTGTAAGGTCCCTTGGTAGGGACCAGTCTCTCCACGTACATCTGATCACGGAAGATCTCTCCGCCTGCACCATCATCTACATAACCTCCACCGACCATGAAGAACGTGCGAATAGCAGCAACTTCACCCTGGCTTCCATAGCTCGCAGCGAGACATTGGGAGAATGTCGCGGTAGCAGCGACTAGGAGGGAAGTGAAACGCATGGTGGGCAGATGAGATGAAGAGATGGATGGATGGGGAAGGAGATGCAATGCAGCGCGGGATGCAGGAGAACAAGAAAAGAAAAGAAGGAAAAGAATCAGTCACAGATATACTGCATCATGCAGGGGTTTTGCACTGCGGAATTGAGGTCGCTCAAGGCCTCCCGGCTAGTGAGCTACACTAGACAGGATCGTCATCCTCATTTTCCATTTCGGATGTAACAGACTGAACTCTAGACTTTTAGGCCCCTGCTACGGCGCACTCAATGACTAAGGTCTGCAGGCTCGTATCATCCGCATCCCAGGAACCGCGTGATATCCCTGCAACAAGAAAATGGCGCATGAGCATGAGGGACAAACGACGGCCCCATTGCCCGATTGACGGTAACAAGCGATATTCTTTGAAGACATCAGTCGACATTGTCTAGAATATCCATTAAATAAATTATCAATACCACCGCTCCCAATGTCATTCCGTAACTAGCGCACGAATACTTCGTAACGGTAGTTTAATTCTCCTCGTTGAAGGAAAACGGCCCGTTCTAGCGCTGGTACCCCCCAAAATGAAAAGACAACGCCACGACAAACCAAACCAAGCTAGGCACGCACTAAAACTGACAAGTCCAGAAGCATATCGTCAGTAAACTCAACAAGCAAAAAAACAAGCGTAATTTAACGGGGAAACGTCCCGCTGGGATTCAAGTGGCGGAAAAGCTGAAAAGAAGCAAATGCAGGTAACAGGAAGCGTTTCATCAAAGAACAGTTACGTACAGTAGAGTAAAATATATGTGATCTGCGCCCATCCCCCGCTGCGAAGATCTTCCTTTTTTTTTTCTTCGTTTCCTTAACTCGACATGATGGAGGATCCTACGCTGTTTATTCACTGGTTCTTCAGCTGCCTGTCCCTCCTGATCATGGGGGTGCGGCTGATATGGAGAAAAGTCGCCAAGCAAAAGTTTGTACTCGGTGATTACCTCACAATGGGCGCCATCCTTTGCTGTGCTGTGAGACTGGCGCTCATTCATGTTGTCCTCACCTGGGGAACGAATAATATTAAACCGAGTCTTCGGGCCAAGATGGTTTTTACGGATGAGATTATTTATCGACGAGAGATTGGGAGTAAATTCGCCATTACGAATCGAGTCTTTTACAATTCATTGTTAGTCTTTTCTTACTGACTCGAGGCGAGTCGTGCTGACGTTTTTTTTTAGTCTTTGGTTACAGAAGCTCGTGCTTCTCGATGTTTACCGACGATTACTGCTCAACTTGCGATATCAGAAGACGATTATATATTCTTTTCTTCTTGTTTTCTTCGGTACTTACGTCGCGGTTCAAGTCACGACTTTCAGCGAATGCGTACCCTTTCATTTGTACTGGCAGGTTGTTCCCGATCCCGGAACCTGCTCCAAGGCCCAACTACAACTCATCGTCGTTGGAGTTCTCAACATCGTCACAGACGTGATGCTTCTCGCCGTCCCGATTCCTTTATTCTTTTCGCTCAAGACATCCTGGAAGCGCAAACTCAAACTTTACGTTCTCTTCACTCTCGGCATTTTTATCGTCGCCATCACCGTCATCCGATTGCCGATCAATGCCATGAACAAAGACAGTCAGGTCAATCGCACGACATGGGCCAGCACCGAGCTTCTCACCGCGACAATTGTCGTAAACGCACCGACGCTATATGGATTCTGGAATAAAAAGAGACAGGGTACGGGATATGTTTATTCTCATTCGCAATCTCAAGGAACTGGGATGAGGAGTCGGAAGAATACCAGAGCAACTGCTACGCTTGGAGACGATCCTACTACGGAAACATTCGCTCTCGGTACTGTCCGTCACAGTCGCCAGCCTTCTGAAGGTATTCTACGGACTCAGGAGATCACTGTCACAGAATACATCGACTCTAGAAAGAATTCCAAGGGCACGGGTTCACGGACGGATGAGACCGAGGTTGCGTCGAATTCGAGTCAACTGAGCATACTACGGGATCAAAAATAGCCTATCAGCGTTGTAATAATATCTTCTTTTTTATTCCTCCACAATAATATATTTATTCTCCGAGTCTCTTGTGTGAAAGCCAAGCTCTGTCACTCGCGATCAATTGTGTGCATCCAATTTCCATTCGGAGCCCGTTGACCCGATCGAAGGATCACCCCCAACCTTGCGCGACAAGGATTAACAGAGCTAAGAATTTGTTCACCTTCCAGAAAGCGAACCGGATCAGCGCTCACCAAAGAACCGGTTCGCCTAATGTTGCTTCGTAAGCGGAACCGTCGGAAAAGCAGGCGGAAATTTGTACCATTTCCCCTGTGAAGTGCATCCGTACCCAATCCTTGGCCTGAAGGTGACGATACATTCAAATGCGATTGGCGATGTTGCATTTCCGTCTGCCCACTTGCCGCTCTCAATGCTACTGTGCTCGTGCGAGAGACCCGAAAACCGTCGTTAAACACATGGTCTTTGCTCGTTGATTGTTTAATATGTCCTGAACTCTAAATCGCACGAACACTTCCTGCGTTGGAAAATACCGAGTGCCTGGATAAGCAATCCTGGGCTTCTGTCGTTGTGAGGCACAGAACAGTAGGCGAATCCAGAACTCCGGGTGTCCGGGATTCATTGTCAAGGATGCGTTACAATGCATGCAGGTTCGTGGCGGCCGCCCAAATGCAGCTCGTTTCCCGTACCGTGTCCCCGGGATTACATATCCTAGGCATCTGCCGAGCTGTTATCACCCCTTTCCAAATCTTTCGGAACTCTATTCAACTCATTAAAAGACCTTGCTGATAACACAGAGATTATGAAGAAATCGTTCGATGTTCTAAGCAATAACCTTACGCTTAACGCTACACTCAATCAAGCAGAGCGCTTTCAGCCCAACGCCGCCATGTGGACCTGACTGCCGGGATTCGTACTTGGACCACTGATGGGCCTGTTCTTTCGAGTGACATTTTAGCAATTTAGCTCACTCCTTTGCAATTTGGGTTTAACTCGCGTGTAGGGTTATTTCGCTGTTGTAGCCGGAGCGGATTCAGGCCCGCTGGCGGCCGAAACTCGCCTAACATGCATGTTCTGGAATCAAAAAGCAATATCATCAGGGTGTCGAACTTCTTATATATCATATTATCTGTTCTCAAATTTATACAAGGACTTTTATCTGTTCTCAAGGCCTGCAATGCCAATCAGCAGTGCCAATATGCTCTGGTTTATCCCTCGGTATCTAATTCCTAAAGAGCCAGTGTCAGTGCAAATCGGGGACTTGATCTAGTCACCTAAATCGTTTAGACTTGTCTCGGTAACGGGAGAGTGACGCATGCCTGTAAATTTGATTTCGGTGCCGTCAAGTCGCTCCCCGCAATGCAATCGCGCGTAACTCGGCTACTGGGGCTACAGCCTTCGGGGACCTTGCCTCCCCGTCCGTAGACTTGCCTGACGCCACGCCGTCGCTAGTGACTTACGGTCTATTTACGAACATACACCTGGCCGATATTAACGGTCATATGTGGTACACTCCAGGGGTTCTGTGTTATCGACAGGATGATGGGGCTGCCGTGATCTCAGATAAGAGAAAATGTGACATTTCTTACCCTGCAGTATCGACTCAGCCGACAAGACGGCGACGAAATAATGAGCAGTAAACGAGGACTTACAGGTTAATGAGTATATTGCCCATGTGTGTTGATTTGTGTTCTTTGTCTTTGTGTGTTGGGGCTGGAGCCTCGTTTAAATCCATAACCTTATCACAGCTACGGAGTGGTGACTTACGGCTTAGGCAAGAAGGGCCTCCTGGCTTGATAATTTCAACATTTCCCAGAAGCTCATTTGAACAGGTTCAAGACCACGATAGAACAAGGAGACTTTGTGGCGCGCTGTAAACCATAGTTAGGATTCATGATCGAGCTAGACTCACACCAACTTTCCAAATTTTCAGACTATAGTGTAGCTACAAATTTCAGAGTTTATCAGAGAATCACTTGAGGCATCACACAGCCAACCTTCACCAACAACCTGCCAGGCCCCTTCGTCAGCTTTGGCCCGTCTTAAAACTATAGGGCGATCACTCCCTTCCAATTGGACCAGTACGTCACCACGTGATGCTTCTTTCACCGCAAGACCGACTAGACCTTCGTCTGTAACAACAAGACGCATTCCCGATGATAAAAGGCATAAAAGCCCCTCCTCTGCATCCTTGAGATTGAATAACTTCTCATTATTGATGGGGCATTTGATCTCCACAAAAGGCTCCTCTTCCCTGTCAAGAAAGCCGCGAGCTGTTTTCATTGCCGAAGGCTCAAAAATGCTCAGAGCGTCCAGTGGAGCATCTACTCCTAACTGAGCAATGCCACAACGAACTCCGATGTACAAGGCCGAAGTGATATAACGTGGTAGCAGGCCTACAGTCTCGTCAAACCAGTACGAAAGACTTTCACCTCGGATCTTAATATCCTCATTCTCTAAAACCCACTGTCCAAGATGGGCTTTTATACGTGTCTGAAAGGCCCAATAAAACTGGCTGAAAGGGGCTCGCTTTTCATTCTTCAGGAGTGAAGCTCCGCAACAGACTGTCTCGAGAACTGCATGCACAGTTGCCTCATAAGATCCGTACGGGTCCAAGTTGCCGCCTAGTTGAGCCATTGGTACTGATGCTCCTGATGGCCTGTTGCTGGAGGTTCCAGAAAAACATGGGCTGCTCAGTCCATCGACGACACCGATCCTTCTCCCGTGTACCACCAGCATATTTTCCAGAACTCGAGGCATGACAGTATGCGTAGAAAACCCATTTGAGGACCTGCTTCTTTGAATGGTGTAATTGATCCATTGCTCAATACGATCGCCTTGAAGCTCAAGCCACCGTGGAACCCAAGTTGGCAATGCATCGCGTTTTGCCCCTCGATTGAAGAAAAGAATATCGAGGCTTCCTGTGTTCTCAATGACAGACATAGCCATACGTTCATACAGCGTATCAAGCGTGATTCCGTATTGAGGACAGTAAAGGAATATTTCACTGTCATGAGCTAGGCCTAAGAGTCCGTAAACCCTGTCAAGTTCATCGGTTGCAAGCAGTGATTTACTGCGATATAGAAGATCCAAAAGGTAAGCCGGGCGATGGCATCTAAAGCCCTGCCGCAGATCCATAAGTCTTTGGATGCATTCGACTCCCATTGATGCTTCAGCATTGAAATCCTGGTTCAACACTAAGGCAGATTTCATGTATGCAACCAGTTCTTCCCAGATAATATGGCCATTGCCGTGGATAATGCGGATCTTTGATGCGGTTGACACTTCTTGAACCACCCAGACTCGTCGCCAATAGCTATTGCAAAAGAAGCTTGAGCGTTCCGCATCCGGCTGCTTAGTCTCAGTTGAGATGTTGAACATGAACGGCAAGTCAACTTTTTCGCCGAGCCAAATGATTACTTCAATAGCTCTGTTAAAGACAGCCTTCATCAAGCTCACTTGAAGGCCCCTCTCTTCTGGGCTGGATTGGTCGATGGAAATGGCGTCAATCCAGTAGTATCCTGGCTTTTTCTGAAGGTGCTGAATTGCAGCCGCAAGGTTAGAAGTCACTGGAAATTTTTGCCCATTTAGTAAAATCTTCTTTTCCCGCCTATTATCCTCCCAGCAATATGAAAGTGCTGTATAGCGACGCGAGTCGTGTATAGATACGGTATGAAGTTTTCCATTAGGCATAGAGTGCGGCGTTACAGGGGCAACAAGCTCGAGAAGCCTTATTTCTCCCCTGGAATATAATAGAGGTGGATAGCAGAACTCAGAGCTTGTTTCTTTTGGAACTAGAGATGCTTTTGGCTTCTGATCGGCCATTCTGGAGCAAGATATTGCTTGAATTTAAATGGTATATTAAAAGGTTGTTGAGGGCTGCAGAAAGCTTTGGCAAGGAAGGGACATAACAGTTATTTTAATGGCAAAACAAAATTATAAGACTCATGCAATGTATCACATGCATGAGGGGCAGCTTGCATATTTTTTTATTGGTGTTGCAGATAGATGATCACTTAGATGTGTGGAGGGAGTCATTTCTGTTGGTTCGAACATAAATACTGAAAACAAGGCATAACACATACAAGTCGTGAGGGGAAGAAAAAAGCCACAGAGAGACCCATTTAGTATTTTGTAAGCTGCTGTGCGCGTCAGTCTGCCTCGTCAGCTTGGGAGGGCGGACATTGTGTCGCTGCAACAACCATAAAAGCCCTAAGCTGTTGGTTGTGTGCATGGCGTGGCATTTCAACCTCTTTTGAATGTCTCTTTTGGCAAGATGCCTACAGTTGGCCACTGCAAGGCATCTTATTGGCACATCAATTGAGAGGGCTATGCTACCACACCATAATGGCTCTCATTGGGCATCGCAATGGTTTCCCCATATAGCGGCCTGATATCATTACTCCCCATCCTAAATCTATTTGGCCTTACATATTGGCTTTTGCCCGCTCAGATATGCACCTAACTGCTTGAACTATCGCCACTGGAGATAACTACCGGAGCTGCTGGAACCAAGTGAACTGTTGGCGCTGCCGGCAGTGCTCTTATCCTCCTCCTCCTCTTCACCACCGACCAAACCCCGAGGACAGCTGAGACTATACCTGCAACAGCCGCAGGTAGACCGACACCAAGGCCTATCTTATTCTCAGATGACATAACCCCAGACTTACCTTCCGAAACCTCGGTGGGAGATGGTGCCTCTTCAGCCAATATACTACTTTAGGTTGTTGTCTGCGACGTTGATATGGAGCTTCTATCATTTGAGACAGTATCCGATGCTGTCAAGATAGGCCGACCGAAAATGATCACTTCTGCAGTGGGTTGGGCATCTGTGCACCAAACAAGTAAAGCAGAGATGTCGTATGTTTCCAGGTCTGGTAGTATGGAAGTACTTCCGAGTGATAGGTTGTATTTAGGTGGCTGGAGTGGTGGCGATAGACATGGAGATTCGGTGGCTTCTTGAACGTTGTCGCATTGCTTAACGGCATCAAGCGGCCGTTTCTTTGACGACATTCATGACTCCGATTATCAAGTTTCACGATGCTTCTGGGATTATGCTTGTATTTATTAAGCAAAAGGTTTCTCATCAATAGTCAGCGTTTTCCTTTACTGTTCGCAGCTCAGAGTTCAAACCCTGCGACTACTGCGACACGAAATGGTAGAACTGTCCACGCCAAGATCAGTCATTCTTCTTGCTCATTAACTCCGCAGTTTTGAGCTCAATACAGATAGCCCTCATATGTTATGTCAATGATTCAGTCCGAATAGGATGATATGTTGCCAAATATTAGAGGTTTCTTTGAGAAGCAGTTGTTACAGGAATATCCGCTGTGTCTGTTGCGAGAGGAATGTTTGCACAAAAGATCTATCTGTTTCATGTTTGAGGCGTATAGCACAAGCGATCAGTGTGGTATTTACAAAGTCCGCTTCTTACAGATTACTTGCTCATGTCACCATGAGCCAACCGTCATAGAGCCTCTTCATCTCGATCTCCATTATCGAAGTTGATATGAGACGAACCCGAATTGGAAGACCTCGGTTAATGAGGCCACGGAAATCTGACATCAATTCATCTCAAAACAGCAGCTCCCGAGCCCGAATAGATCGAGAAAGATTGATTGTTGGCGATTTTCGGGCCGAACGTCGGGGTTGCTAGGAAGTGAAGCTAGCTAACTTGATATCTGCCGAGTATTCTAGTTCGGGCCGAACGCTGTCTCGCTGTCAACAGAAAGCAGATCTGCTGGGCCAGACCGCGGGGTAGACCCTGGAGTAGCAATTAGAGTTTCACGGGGCCCCAGACTATCGTGAGACCCCTTGCGAGTCGTCTATCAAGTCTTGGGGTTTAAATTACAACGCATCCTCTCTAACTATGCGAAATCTTCTTCTAGCATCTCATAACAGACATGATTTAACTTTTGCAGATATTCCGTCTGTCTCATTTCCATCAAAGCTTACCCTGGCGTGTTAGACTCTTTGTTGTCCATCATGGAAAAAGACGATCACGGCAAGGCCATGAACGTTGAGGACGCTGTAAGCAATAGTGCCGGCGTCCTTCTATACGATGATCATGGAAATGTGCGAAACCTGCCAGTTCCATCATGCGACCCAAACGATCCTCTCAACTTTGGGATCTGGCGACAGCGTCTCGTTCTCGTGGCCGTCTGCATGTATGGCATCGCTGGTTTTGGTGTCATTCAGTCTACACCGCTTTTCTTTGGGAACCTGATTGCTGAATACATGAAGGAGACGCGTGGTGTAAGTCGAGATACCACAATACTAGTAATAACTAACAAATGGACTCTAGACATTCCATCCTGACCGTATTGCGGACCTTGCTAGCTATCCTTCCCTCTGCATGGGCTTGGGAAACTTCTTCTTTGTTCCCTTGTCTATGGCACTCGGTCGTCGCTTCGCGTTCATTCTGAGCAATATCATCCTTGTGGCATCGATCATCTGGGCTGCCAAGTCGCAGTCTTTTGAGTCTCACCTGGGAGCACGTTGCTTGCAGGGTCTCACTGCGGGTATCTCGGACTGTCTGGTATGTCTTGCTTCTTCTGTCAACCTTGTAAATATTAACTGATTCTAACAACTGGCAGCTACCGATTATCGCCCTCGACATGTCATTCCTCTATAAGCGAAGTGCACGACTCATCGCATACTGGGCGTTGACCGCCATCGGATCATCTATACTACTGGTCCCCATCCCCTTCATCGTCGAGAACGCAGGTGGCAATTGGAGACTCAACTATTGGTTCTGGTTAGCCTTTGCACTCTTTTCTATGATCCTCATCATCTTCTGCGTCCCCGAGACTCTTTTCAACCGTCGCGCTGCAGAGCTTAGTGGAAGAATTCATGCAACGGATGCGTATGGTACTCACAGAACCTTTGCTTCGCCCCAAGCCGCCCGGGACGCTGGTTTCGACATTGACGATGCTCAGTCAGAAAACCCCACAGAGCTCTCATATAAGCGTCAGTTTGCGCTTTTCACAGTTCAGCCATCGCCTGTTGCCCGGTTCCTTGGCGCGTACAGAGATATCTTTCTCTGTATCTTTGTGCCAGGAACGCTTTGGGTTCTCCTCTTCAACAGCATGGTATTCGGTGGTCTTGTTGTCCTGAGCTTGACTTACGCACAGCGACTCGAAATACCACCGTGGAACTTCTCCCCAGAAACAGTTGGAACAGTCCAAATCGGAGCAGCTATCGGGGCGCTCTTTGGTATGGGATATGGTGAGCTAGCAGAGCCTATCAGTCGCTACTTGACCAAGAGAAATGGCGGCGTTCGAGAGCCCGAGCATGTTTTACCGAACTTTATTCTTCCTGCGATTTTCTGCTTCCTAGGCATGATCATCTACGGCGTTGTGGCTGCGGATCCAACTCGGTATAGCTGGGTTGGAATGCATGCTGCTTTCGCTCTGTTCTACTTTGGCTTCTGTGCTATCTCGGCTGTGACTGGAGTTTGGTTGGGAGAATTGCTGCCGCACATGTCGGGTCCTGCGATCGTGCTCACTTGTGGAGGAAGAAATGCCATTTCTTTTGGGTACAGTCATTCTTTCAATTCTTGGGTCGACGCGATGGGTATCAGAGATACTTATGTCCTTTTTGGAGGTATCCTTTTTGCATTGGGGTCTCTCGCTGTTCCCTTGTACTTTTTCAATGGGCGGATTCGTCGCGCCATGGATAAGGTGCCGCTTATTGGTATTTATTGAGGTTCTCTGTGGTTGACGGAGTTCATAGTGAGACATAATTAGCTATTAAGTATCTTTGAGGTGTGATGGGTCATTATTAGCTGGATTAAGTGGATGAAATTGTCACAAGTTTTGCATACCCTACATGCTTCTGGTCAAATCCCAATCATTCAATCGTAAAAAGAAAAAGAAAACGACATACATAGGCCATTTATCCGTCACTGGCCGCAAGTAAGCTCTGCATTCGCACAGACCGTTACTTCGGTCCCTGGATTGAGTTTTGTCCTGCATGATCTGATAAGCTCCAGCGCAACCCGAAGTCGATTTAGGTGAACATGGGTAAAACCTGACAGAGGATACAGCAGATCAACAGCAGCGCAACAGTTCACATTCTGGTGACGCCTGTGGCGGATTGAGCTAGAGTCGTCTAAAATATTGATATTTATATAAGGTACCTATTTTACAAGCCTCCGTTGGCGATATACTCCTCTAATGATCTTTCGCCTGAGGCATTAATTTTCGTGATAATGGCGTCAAGTCCCCACTTAGCCCACGGCTAGATCCGCCGCTATTGGACATGGAATCTTATCAGATGGCTTTGTCATGCGTCGTCACAAGGTCAAAGTCACTCGTAATCAAATCAGATGACTCCTCTGCCCCTTCCTTTTGCTGCCTGAACCTCAGCCTTGTTTCACCTCCACAAAAATTCTTCACCCCCTCATCACCACCCGAAAATGTCCTCAGAAACAGCGCCACTCCTCGGCGCTCTAGAACCAAGCGCAAGTGACGTATCACAAAATGCCGCGAGGCCTGCTAATCCCAAGAGGCTTTCGGCGGGCGTGGCTCGCATGGCTGTTGTGTCGAAAAACCTCACCCGCGCACATCGCATTTGGCTCTTTACGGGTATTTTCCTCGTCGGGTATGCCTACGGCTTAGAGAGTCAGGTTCGTTTGGCGTATCAGTCTTATGCAACGTCGAGTTTTGATTTGCATTCGTATCTTTCTACCATCAATGTCTTGCGTAATGTTATCGCGGTGGCGGTTCAGCCTACTGCGGCAAAGGTGGCAGATGTCTTTGGCAGGTTCGAAGTCATTGCCATTTCAACTGTTCTTTATACCCTCGGAATCGCGATCGAGTCAACTGCGCCGTCAGTCGAGGTCTTTTGCACGGGATCGGTTATTTACCAAACTGGATACACATGCATAGTCCTGCTTTTAGAAGTTCTAATCGCCGACTTTTCATCTATGCGAGCGCGCGTCTTTTTCAGCTATCTCCCAGCCATTCCGTTCCTCATCAACACCTGGATCAGCGGAAACATCACGTCTGCGGTGTTGAGCACGACGACTTGGAGATGGGGTCTTGGAATGTGGGCTATCATCTACCCCATTGCTTCGTTGCCTCTCCTATCCTGCCTATACTTTCTTGAGAGGAAAACCTGGGAATCTGAAAGCGGAAAGGAGAGTGATGAGATTGTCTTGGTTTCTCTCAAGACTAAGAAGGGCAGGGCAGATCTCTTTCACCAACTCGATATAGTCGGCCTTGTCCTTCTTGTCCTCGCCTTCTCGCTCATTCTGGCCCCTTTAACAGTCGCTGGAGGAACCGCTAGCCACTGGCGCAGTTGGTACATCATCCTCCCCTTGGTCCTTGGCTTCTGTTTCATGATCGCTTTCATCACTTGGGAACAACGTGGTGCCCGTCACCCTCTCATTCCATTCCATCTCCTTCGAGACAGAGGCGTCTGGTCGGCCTTGGCAGTTCGAAGTCTTCTTAACCTAGCATGGTGCACGCAAGGAAACTACCTTTATACGATTCTCATCGTCGCTTTTGACTTTTCCATCGAGAACGCAACTCGCATCATTTCCTTCTTCTCATTCTTCGGAGTCATCACTGGAGTTCTAGCTGGTCTAGTCATTTTCAAGATCCGTCGACTCAAGTTCATCATTGTTGGAGGCACACTCCTGTTTATGGTTGCCTTTGGTGTTTTGATCTTATACCCTGGTGGAGCTTCGACATCGTCTCAAGACGGCATCATTGCCGCACAGATTCTTCTCGGAGTGGCGGGCGGGTTCTTCGCTTATCCGACTCAAGCATCTATCCAAGCCTCAGCAACTCGAGAGCACGTGGCTATTCTCACAGGTCTATACCTCTCATTCTACAATGTCGGAAGCGCCCTAGGTACATGTCTTTCAGGCGCTATCTGGACTCAAACTCTTTACAAAGCTCTAAAGCATAACCTTGATTTCCAACCAGACGAGACCCTTGCCAAGAGAATTTACAACTCGCCTTTTGCCGTGATACCGGACTATCCAGTTGGAACGGCCATCCGAGACGCGATCATCAGTAGCTACAGTTCCGTGCAAAGACTTCTTTGCATCGCCGGAATTTGCGTTTGCATACCCATGATCATATTCGCACTTGCACTCAGGAACCCGAGGTTGTCAGAGCAGCAGGTCCAGACAGAGGATGAGGAAAACCACGAAGACTGAAGTGTTCAACCTAGAAAGGGCCAATGTTGATAGAGGAGGATACATACACTTTTACAGCGACCTATCGAATCACTGCATTTTAGAACTTAGATAAAGCACTTTTAGAAGCATGACATATAGCTTTAGCAAGCAATTAACTTTAACGCTGAACTCAAACTTTCTCTGCCCAATGTGCCTGCAACCTTCCAAGCATCATCTTAACATACTCCACATCCGTGACATCCGGCACATTTCTCAACGTCTCACTATCCTCCCTCGACTTATCCGTGAGGTAGTCCAAGGGTCCTTTCTCCGCCGATGAAGAAGCCTTGTCACCAAACTTGCCCTCAAACCAATCTAGTAGCTTGATAGGAGGGTTCTTGGCAGGATCGCGCTCTGAGTTGCGAAGACGGTCCATCCATTGGTCTGTAGGGAGGGTCTCGAACTTGAAACCTGCTTTGGTCATGGAGGGAAGCATGTCGTTGGTCCAATGGAAGCGCACGGGGTTGAGGATGTGATAGACGAGATCATGGTCAGAAGAGCGGTCTGAGGGTGATGATGCGCCGAGGTTGGCGAGGTCGAGGATCGTTGAAGCCGCGAGATCAACCGGTAGCCAGGTCATTTCCTATTAATGTTAGTCACGGTACTTCAATGTAGAGTATGAGAAACTTACCTCGTTCAAAGCTGGTAGAGCACCAAGCGTAACCGCCGTCTGAATCATCAAAGGAATTCCCTCAGTAGTATTCCACTCTCCAACCTTAGTATCACCAACCAACTGTCCCAACCTCAAAACCCTCGCCACCGCACCAGCATTCTTGCAAGCATTACCAGTAATATGCTCAGCAACATACTTCGACCTCGCATAACCAGTATGTTGGGCATGTGCGGGCGACGGAACCTGCGCTTCAAGAACCTTTCCAGGGCGCGGTGAACCTCCTGCCGATGAAACAGAAGAGCAGAAGAAGAATCGTGCGGGCTTGGGTGTCTGCACAGAGAGGCTTAGCTGGATTAGATTGTGTACGGCTTTGATGTGCTGGTCTTCGAAGGATTGCACGGAGATGTTGAAGTTGACTGCCCATGCGCTGTGGATTATGGTTGTGAGTTTGGTGCGGAGATCGGAGATGTGGGATTCGCTGAGACCGAGGTCCGGACGGCTTAGATCGCAGGGTAGAGCGAGGACTTTACTGCGTTGCTCTTCATTGAGGGATAGACCGCGAGCTTGGAGAGAGCTGTAGAGTCTTTCAGTGGCGGCGGTATCGCTAGCTGCTCGGACTAAAGCCCATACTGCTCCAACATTGGGCCGAGCTGTTAGTTGGGCGAGGGCATGGGCGCCAAGAGCACCGGTCACACCAGTGAGTAACTAAGCCATTAGTTTCAGTGCTTTACGGTGTGAATGTCGAACTTACCACGAGCTCCTTCTCAGGCTGAGGCGCAGATCCAGGTACATGGCGCGCAAAAGAAGAGTACTTTTCGATCAACCCCTCCATGATCTTCAGCTGATCCTGTGTCTCATCGCCCTCACCACTTCTCAACCTCTGAAGTTGGCGGGCAAGTAACTTGACGTTACCAGTCTCGTATAGTACGTTCTGCCCTAGCTCGGATTGTCTGCCACCAAGGTAGATCTCTCGCTTGATGAGACTCCACATCTGAATGCACTGAAGACTATCAACGCCCGAGGCGAAGAAATCTGCTTCAGAAGACTCAAGGTCTGCACCGCATTTGCTCTTCAATTGTTGAAGAAGATAGTCTTCTAGCTCTGAACCCTCGAGTGTTAGCGAGCCGGCTTCATCACCTTGGCCCTCGTATCTGTTGTAAGCAGCCTCAATCTCCTTCTCGAATTGGCGATATGTAGGGACTCTGATGAAAGTGCCCTTATCCGTACGCGGGTATGATGAGTCAGCTGGTACAATAACGACAAGTTCCTTGGGAATTCGTGAGAATGATTCTGCCCGGGAGTTGGCGTCCTCGACGGATGGCCAAATGGCATCGAGGAACTCATCGTCAGGCATGTCAGCCACGCGATCAGCCTTGACGATCAAGATACCAGGATATGTCCTCCCGTCGCCAAAGACAATCGCTTCCTTGACGATTTCTTCTTGTCGTATACGACCTTCAATAGGAATGGGAAGGACCTTTTCACCATTGATCAGAGTGAAGCGATCATCTAAGCGACAGGCGAATTTCCAGAGGTTGGGCCTTGTAGGATGTTGTGTGAATAGATCTCGTGTGCGGAAAGATCCAGGTGGGTTGTCGGAGTTGGTGGTGCTCTTCGATGGGAGACCATCTAAAGCGACGCATTCGAAAAGGCCAGGGGCGACTTCGTCGAAGATAGTGTAGGGCTCTGCTGGGGGTAGGACACGGATATAGTTCCATGCCTTGTCGCCCTCGGGACGAGCGGAGGTTGCGAGCCTACCAGTTTCGGTGCTAAAATATGTTAGCTGGTTCATGTATGAGGCGAGCAATACTCACGCTCCGTAGTTTCCGCAGAGATTAACGCCTCTCTCAACTAATCTATCACCCAGATCATCAGGACATCCACTTCCCGCATAAAGCACAACCCTCATATCAGCCAGCATTTGAATGCCCTCCTCACTCTCAGCCAGCAACTTGATGACATAAGGAACACAGTGGAAGATCTCAGGCTTTGTAGCCTTGAGCTGCGCCATGACTGTCTCCCTTGTCAAAGGCAATCCGTAATTTGTGAAGTAGATTGGTTTGCCAGAGTAGATAGACCGGAAAACCTCGTAAAAGCCATGGCTGTGAAAGAACGGTGATGTGAGAAATGCGCGCATGTTCATGTGGACTGCAAAAGCGCCGATGCAGCTTGAGTTGGTGAGATAGATTGGCTTAGGGAGACCTGTTGAGCCGGAAGAATGGATGATGACCGCCACTTTGCGAGATTCCGCTTCGGGACTGTAATCTCTGACGAATCTTGGCGCATTGTGATGGAAGATGTCTGCGCTTTGCAGGAGAGGAAGAATCTCGAGTTGGCGGTTTTGCTGAACTTCCTTGAGGACAGGGTGAAATGGTGGTGTTGTTAGGATGACATTGCAATCCGCTAGTGTGAGGAGCTGGGTAATGGCTGGGCTTGCAAGACGTGTTGAGATGAGAAATGAAGAGTATCCTAATCGGTTGAGGGCAATGATCTGGATCACTACATGAATTCCTGATTGGCCCAGCATGCCAACAACTGGTGCTTTCTCAAGCGTGGGATCCTACACAGTTAGCTTCATCCCCATAACCCCATGAGCTGAACTCACCACGGGCTCGAGACCCAGACTTTGAAGTCTCGCAACAGCCGCATCAGCATATCTATCAACATCAACAGCACTATGCTCCTTGAAGTCATCAACACCCGTCTCCGGTGCGCCCATCAAAATCGTATCTCCCAGCTCCACAGCACGACGCCTGATCATCTCATCCAGAGTAAACAGCTTCGCCTGTGAGGGCTGCACAGCAGGCTTGTGAGCCTCAATGGCATTGGAGTCGTGTCTGATAGTCATGGTTTCGACGAATTTTGCATACTCGGAGGAGTCGTTCATGTTGAATTATTGAATAGAAGGTATATATTATAGTGAAGAAATCGGATATCCGGATCTCCACCTCTGTGAATGGCATTGGGCCAGAAGACGGAAAAGCAAAATCCCCTCATTGACGGATAAATGCCCCCGCAAAATATGCCCCGGAAACGAGAGCCGCCACTGCGGGGAGCTCTGCGAGATGCAATGCCAAGATATCCGATTTGACATTTCCGTTAAGATTGAACTCGGGTTGACGCTTCGGTACGGCTGTGGCAACCTTTTCCCCGCGATCCTGCACGACATATGCCAAACTATGATCTGTAGTAAAGAGGAAGTGGTTTCATCCCAAGCCAAGCCAATCCAGAAAAAGAGTTGATGCAAGACACTTATCCGAGTCATAAGAGCTGAACCTGGCTTTGCATGCTAAATTATCAGACTTCTTTGCAGCGCGCCCAAGTAATGACGGCGAGACAGCTGCATAAAATTAACTGTGAAACAATTATCCCTTTCTAATAAGCCATCTAAAATGGTAAGGGATTTATTTTGGTCAGTTTCGTTATTTGATAGCTATCATTAATGCTCAGAGTATGTGATTGGCCATGGCCCCTCACTGAAGCTTCAATGGAAACAGCTTGACATTTTCCCTTCAACATCATCTCACCATGAGTGACAAGGCCAATGCGACTGGAGTCCAAAGTGAAGAATTTGGTCCAATCTATACGGTTGAGGCAGTTGAACCACATACACATACAGCAATCCTCCTCCACGGCAGGGGAAGCAACGGTGAAGAGTTTGCCCAAGAGCTCTTCGAAGAGACTTTACTATCAGATCAATCCAGCCTCGCGCAGAAATTACCGAGTTGGCGATGGATATTTCCTACATCGCGTGAGCTGTGGAGTACGGCTTTCCAAGAAGACATTCCTGCGTGGTTCGAGGCGCATTCTTTGACGGACACTACTGCTAGGGAAGACCTTCAGATGCCGGGTATCAAGCAATCGGTCACCTACGTCAAGACGATTTTAGACCAGGAAATTGAGAGGCTTGGTGGAGATGCAACAAAGATAGTTCTAGGTGGAATCAGCCAGGGCGCAGCAGTCGGAATGTGGACTTTACTTTGCCTGGATACTATTGAGAGACCTCTCGGTGCCTTCTTCGCTACCAACACTTGGCTTCCCTTTGCTTCCAGTATCGGAAACTACCTATCACATGAAATAACGCCAGTTATAGATGAAGGAACAGAGTTTGTCACTCAAATGTTGGGCCCGTCAAAGATCTCACTTTCTCAACCTCGAGAAAGCATTCTGTCAACGCCTGTCTTTCTTGGCCATGGAACCGACGATGCGTATGTTGATGTCGAACTGGGAAGAAAGGCGCGAGATATCATGATGCAGGCTGGTTTTGTGGTTGAGTGGAGAGAATATCAGGGAGCAGAGCTTGAGGGACACTGGTTCAAAGCACCAGAAGAAGTTGACGATATACTCAAATTCCTCGTAGCGCACGTGGAAAAATCGTGAATAGCACGTTCAAACATTGATTTGAGATGAGATGTATTGCTATTATCTTCATTTCATTACATTATAGGTATTGCGTCTAGTATTTCCAAAACGTTCCATCTCGTCTCTTAACTTGGGATAGGCGGCTGAGGCGCCTCGTCACGAACACAAGCAAAGCAGGCCTGTTCAAAGTACGTCGGTTTACCAGCTTGTCCCGGACCGAAGGGAATGTCCTTCTCATAGCCCTTGAACAGGAAGCAGATCTTGAAAGTCGGCGCACCGGAGCCGGGTACATAATCTTCCGCATAGAAAGAAACACAGCCCTGGGTATCGCCACAGTATTTGGCGCATCCGGTAAGACCAGTCGTTGACAATGGAGATCCGATGTAGAGGGGCGACGAGTCCAGACTTCCTCTGCTAACTTCGTCCCCGCAGACTTTACCGCTGGGAGGCGGGATGATTTGGGTGTAGCTTGGGCATGGGGCGCTGGAAGTGGTGGTTGCGGCTTCGGAGGTTGTCTCGATTGTAGAAGCCTCTGTTGTTTCGACAATGGATGAAGCGGTGGTTTCGATTGTCGAAGCGATTGTCGTTGTAACATCGGTCGCGCTTGACTGAAGGGCTTCGGATGAAGACGCGGTCTCCAGAGTGGAGGAGGCGGCCGTTGTCAGATCAGTGGATCTAGGCTTGCATGCGCCAGCCGAGACAGCTACAGGGGCCAGGGCCAAGCATGACAATGCGATGGTTCGAAGTGGGATCATATTGAGACACAAAAAAAGCCACTGGGATGAAAATTGTGGAAGAGGAAGAAAGCCCAAGTTTCTTTGGCGAATTTCTGGCAGTTAAGAGGCGTCAGATGGGAAATTGCAATCTACATCTTGAAGCTTGGCTTAACTAATTTTAGTGTAGTCAAGAGAAACTATCGATTTTGAACACCAGGGATAGTCAAGCGGTTGCGACTATCGATTCACTAGTGATAGCGCTGCCAGGTACCGAGTCTCTCTGCCCTGTTAAAAAATGGGGGCGTTCTAAAGCCTAGAGTGATTAGAAAAGCGATTGGTCTCCCTGGTCTCTTGACAGACCTCCATGAATACATTTTATCAAGATGTTAAAAGTCGAGGAGTCGGAAGACAAGGTAAAGACAACAAGGGCTACGAGGTACATGTAAGTCAATAGCTTTGCTAGGAGGTATCGTCGCAGTTACAGTCTTGGCCTGCTTAAGTATTTAGGATAGATCACCGTGAGCGTCGTCATTTGAGAATCCAGTAGAGCTCCAACTTCCAACTTCATCCGTCAACGCGTTACTAACGGCGATCTGGAATGTTCCCCAGAGACTAGAAGTTAACGCCAATGCTATGGTTTGTACGGCGAAAACTCCTCGCACGTCGTCATTCCTCGTATTCGTAACCTCTCACGATCTTTCCTCTCTGTCCATTCTGGCCCTCGCAAGCGCATCTGTTGCTTATGTTCTTCCTTCGGAATGTCTCTGGTCGCCTTCTTGAAACTACTCATGAGCCACCGCCGGAACCAACAAAAGCTGTTCTCTCTCATAAGGCACGTGGATTCTTCATTTCCCTCGTCTATCCAAGCTCCAGGGACTTTGATCTGAGCATCTTCAAGTGATGACCAGAACTCACCAGACAGCTCCTCTACACAGGGGTCCCAGGAAAAGGACCAGTCATCAGCACGCGACCCAACTGAAAGAATTACCAGTGAAGGCCCAGAATCCGGTAAACGTGCCCCTGGTTGAATCTCCACTCTCGTGTCCTTGCACACGGTATTCTGATGAAGCTCTCGGCTGTATAGTAGTTCTAGACTCATATACTCTTCGAGGTTGACGCCGGCCGCTGCAAGATCTTCGAGCCATAGACTCACAGCGTTTTTTATCCACCTTGCAAAAGGGAGGAGTAGGAATTGCCGCTTCCGTAGTGCTTCAAGGATCCTGGTAAGATTCCAGAAGGCCCCATCATGGGGGTGAACGATCTTCAAGGGCGCAACTCCCAGGAGCGTCTTTCTCGCTAAGCACCTCCAATCATGGAAGCTCTTGTCGCTGTTCAAGAGCGCATGGAAATACTGGTATATGAGGTTGTCACGATAGCAACCGCAAATACCTTCCGAGCTTGATGAGCAGACGTACGGGGGGAAGTCAGCGGCCACAGCCAGACCGCTCCTCAATAGTTCCAAAGGAATAGCTGGGTTGAGATACCTGAATCGGAATGAAGCGATGGCTTGACGGATAGATCCAGGCTCTAATAAAATAGTGTGGAGATTTGGAACTATCCAAAAAGCCCAGCGAAAGCCAGTATTCCGCCAATACTCTCCTTGTACACCTCCTGAATCTGCTTGCCAGATACGGGCAAGCTCCATTGGCGTCGATGTTTCAGGTTCAATCAAGAACCATAGCGCTACAAGGCGGAAAAAATCGTCTATGTTCATATCAGAAAGTCTCATGCCCATAAGAAGGAGCGCTTTGACAGATACCATCATTCTATAACCAATAGCATACTAAATGGTCAGGCTATATTCAGTTGAATGATTTGGCAACTCACATAAAGTAATGTATTTCCAAGCGGATCCATGTCATATATTGATGCCTCTTTTCTTTTGAGAGACTCGACAATATATCCAGCCTGTCCTTTGGAAACAGCCCAGAATATGTAGGTACTCCAAGGCCGAATGTTCCAAGTACTCAGTTGAAAAGTCCACCCGGTCGATGCCCGAAGTACAGACAAGTCCCAGAATCTCTGTATGAACCAAGGTATCTGTACCCTTGCTTGAAAGACTAAATGTAATGTCAGCCACTCTGGCAGCATTTGCGCGAGGTAAAAAGGCTGGACTAACATCGTGCCTTATCTGGCACATACTGGATAGAAGAGCTCTCAATAACCTCATAAGACTGGAGGGTAAAACTCCCTAGTGGCCCAGGTCGCCTCTGTGGCAGTGGCCTTTTGGCGGACCACAAACTGGCGTCACGAGATACAGAAGACTTGAAATAGTCTTGAGATTCTTCCGCCTGTGTCTCTTCAGATCCTTCATTTTGTATAGACTGGTCGTCTTCCTCAATGCCTATCGAAAGTTGCTTTTGATACTCTGAGTCGTGCCAATTTCTTATCTCGGAAATGATTATTTCCGGTTGCGCGCGAGACAAAGCACTGTGAATGTCAACAGGTGCTTACATCAAGCAACATTGCTAATGACTTACATCAAATAGGTTTGTTGGGAGAGAGTCAGCAGTTGAAGTGCCGATGTGAGCCGTTGCTGATGATCTTCAACCACGTCTCTTTTGATCCTGACCTTGAGCTGGGCTACCAGTCTCCTGCTGGTCTTTGCCGCGCTAATATGCGTCTCCATGTCTCTAACCAAGGTGTCGAGAGTCTCTACAGCCTTCCGAGAATATTCCAGGCTTCGCTTGGCAGCAGAGTCATTCCGTACCATATTCCGAGTCTTTTCAAACTCATGATCCATTTCCTTGATAGCAGGGGCTAAGATCTCCAATTGTTCGATGCATCTCTGAATGCTAGCCGGGACATCTTGGACTTCATCCCATAATCGCTTGAGTCGGATGGTGTTTGTGCCAAGTTTTCCAGCTACCTCAACTATTGTGATAATGCTAGAGGCGAGGCCGAGAATTTCTGCCATTTTAATGGCGATGAAGGGATGTGAAGTTACGGATGAGATGGAGAAATTCGTGGGGTAAGTAGTAAAGCTGAGTCTGCCTCATCTGGTAGATGCTGGGTACTAAGCCTCAACGACACCGCCTTATGCAAGATGACACACGTGCTGGACTGTGAGTGGTCCACGGGTTGAAAGTAACTGCCATCATGAGCAAGAATGAAGCTGTGGCGGCTGCGACTTTAATTACCAAGGTTATTGAGAATGGGACGAGACTCCATGGACATAGGCCACTTTTCACAAATGGGAAGAGGGAATCAGTGATTGCATTGACGGCTTATATATGTATTACAGGAGAAGTGAAGCATGATTTGAACGTTCTTATGACACCGTTTCTTTATTTTCGTCCCCGTCATACACCTGATGAAACGAAGGCCCTGGGTAATGCTTCGAAGCTGATACTAGCCACCAGACTGTAATCAAGAAACACAGACCACACAGAATGACAGAGTTGTAGTTCATCGTTGTTGCATCAAATGGGATACCGACGGCTACCAGCAGTTAGCAAATTTTCAGAGACAACCGGTCTCGGAAACACTTACGGAAACAGAAGAAGACGTCAAAAACAACAATTAGCAGCAAGGTGAGTCCATTAATCCAGTATCCAAAGTTCTTCAAATGAAAGGGACCAGGCGCAAAGCGTTTCCGACCGCTGAGGAGATTAGACACGATTGGGATAGCATAAGACACCGTCGTGATGATTATGAACGACCCAGTCAAATTACTGAAACCAACCGAACTTCCTAGTGGGATTGCACCAATACCCGATGCAATGACTGCCACGAATAGAGTTGACTCAACTGGCGTACCGAGTTTGGCACTCACTCTGCTGAAATAATTGGAGAACGGCACAGCTTGGTCTCGAGCCAAACTCCAATATGTCCGACAGTTAGTCAAGACTGTTCCGATAACGCAACAAAGAGATGAGATGAGAATGATGAATAGTAGAGCGAACGTGGCCGCAGCACTTCCAGTGGCTTGATGGTAGATGCCAGCCAGAGGGAAAGTGTTCGAGTTGCCTTGTAGAACGGAGAGGTCAGAGATGGCATATCCCAAGACAATGGCAAAGGCCAAAGCATAGACACCACCAATGGAGATATAAAGAAAGATAGCTCGTGGCAGGTCCTTTTTTGGGTTCTTGGTCTCTTCAGCCATATGAGTGATCGCATCGAGAGTTCCAATAGTGAAAGCTCCGTTGAGAATGCCAACCATGAACGCAACACCATCATTCCAGCCAGTCAAATTGTTCTCATGGAACGAGTTCCATACAAAGTCACTAGAAGCATGCTTCGACGGCATCACTGCGACAATGATAATAGTAACGAGACCGCCTGCAACGACGAGGAAAAGGCCAAGCTTCTGAGTGTACGGAACAAGTCGGTTCGAGAATATGACGATGAAAGTACTGAGCCAGATGACAATCAGGTACGCGACATAAACATGCCATGCTGAGGGAGAGAAGCCGGGCGTGAGAGTGGCATAACATTGAACACCTGCGTTGGCGGCAACTTGGACGAGAGATGCCAGACCGAACATCCAGCCATAGAAGTTGATCCATCCTGTGTAGAAGCCAGTGACACGACCCCATTTTGGCCCGGCGGCTATAGTGGCCCAGTGATAAACACCACCGGAGCTAGGACAGGAAGAAGCAAACTTGGAACATGTCAGATGGGCAATTCAAGCTCTGGTTACATTATGCATACCTCTGAGATACTTAAGCCAATGAAAGTGTAGTAGATCACTGCTACTATAAGGCCGTAAATGACTCCCGAAATACCTCCACTGAGGATAGAGACTGAGATTGAAGAACCAAGAACAACCCAGGCATTGTTGACTGTTACTGCAATGCCTGTGAGCCCAACGAGACCATACTGGCGAGTAAGCTGATCTGTATGGCCAGAGGCATTGATAACGGAGCCTTGTTCGGTTGTTTCTCCTTCAGTGATGTCTCCTTTCTCAAGGATACCACCATTGACTTTCTCAGCCTCCATTGCGTGTTTGAGAAGTCAGCCGGCCGATTCAGTACTATGATCAAAGATGGTACAAGAAGGTATGCTTAGACACAATTGCACACAGTCACATGCTACAACTCCCGCTGTAAACTACCATTTATAATTGCGATGCAGTTATATATATGTATATATGCACGACCATATGAGGCAAAGATAAGTGACACGGAGATAGCTTTCGTGCGTGTGCGACCCTATTTTGGCTAGCACCATGTTTATCAAGCGGCAGACGGCTGCCGATACCACGTTCCTCTTATCAGAGCGGATGGTTTTGCTAGAATGCGAGACTAATTGCTACCCCAGCTTGTCTTATCAATTGGGGGTTCCAGATTTCCGTCTTATCTCGGCGCAGAACTGTTACATCGGTCCAGAATCTTACGACCTTGCTACGACATTATTCATGCGGAGAACTTACGCTCAAGGGACGACATGTGCCGCGTTGGCATACCATGAAGTCGAGAGGTGAATGACGGAATGGATAGAACTTTGAAGGTGTCGATGAGAGAATTTTCATGATTCTAAAGATTTACTGTACCTAATATTTCTTTATCCGGCAATCTATCTCAATGTACAATCTCCATACCACCATTCTCAATTCTGTCTGCAGCCCTCTGAATCTCTTTTCGCCAGTCACACAAAGCTATTATAATCCACTCCAGAATACCAACCAGAAACAGTGCGACACATTGTCCAACCCAAAGTCCAGAAAGACCCCAGCCGTGAAAAGCAAGCCAAATCCCAGCTGGTAGAGCACCTCCGTAGTAGCTGATACAATTGACAAGTGCCCCAACCCACTGTCGACCCATTCCCCTCAGCGCTCCTCCACAGCTTCCATTCAGACCATCTGCGATCTGGAAGAGTGCTACGTAAGGCATGATGTGAGCGACTAGTGAGATAACGTCCTCATCGTCGTTGAACAAGCGACCTATGACATTCTTTGTAGACATGAGGATCGCAAGGATGACTGTTCCGAAGAACACAGACAGTAGGGCTGCAGCATGCGCGCAGCGTCTGGCTTGCAGAGGGTCCCCTAGACCTAATAAATTACCCAGCCTGGAAGATGCGGCAACTCCAAGGCCGAACGGAATGGTGTTGATGATCTGGTCCAGCGTCATGACGACGGACTGGGCAGCAAGAGGTATCGTTCCAAGACGACCAGCAGCGAGGGCCACGATCTCAAAGGCCCACCACTCTGTACCAACATGAATGACACCGAGAAATGCAAGCTTTGCAAAGGGTCCAAGATGTTGAAGAGCTCGACGTGGCTCAAGTCCGCCCCAACATTCGCCTCCCTCCACGAAGGTGGCATAGCCAACGAGAATGAAGAAAGAGAGCCAGTAAGAGATGCCAGTGGCGATGGGTGATCCATAAAGACCAAAACCAAGAGGATAAATGAAGATATAGTTGAGCAAAGCATTGAGGGGAGAGGTGACGAGTAGTGCATAGGTACCCGGACGGTAGATCCCTTGAGCTTGAAGATACTTCTTCATCGCCTCAAACCACACATATCCGAGACCACCAGGAATCAACAACTGCAGAAACTTGGGTCCCTGCACGCAGATAAAGTCTTCCTGCCCAAGGGCTCGGAAGATATATCCAGAGAAGCACCAGATGACAGCTACCACCGCATAAAAGCCAGTCAGGACAAACAAGCCTCTCTGCAGCAGTACTCCCAAGTCATGCTTATTCTTCGAGCTCGTATAGGTACTCGAACCGAGCGTATCGAGGGCAGTTGTGCCGCCGAGCGCAATAAGCCAGGCTGTTGCCATGGCGAACATGTAGGAGAAGGCAGCGGTCGCAAGAGATTCGGGTGAAAGGCGGCCGACCATCAGAATGGAGACGGTTTGAAGACTGTTCTGGAGCATGTAGGCCAGTATGACTGGCACAGAGGCTTTGACAAGTATCACGGTTTCGGCGAGCCATGGTGAGTCGCTCTTGGGTTCGATGGAAGGGTCTTGGATCGGTTGGATGAGAGGGGTTTCTTCGTCTGGGAAGGACTCGAAGTGAGTCCGACGAGCTTGAGGTTGAGAAGCCATTTTGCTCGTTATTGGTGCTTTCCTGGCGACTTGTCTCGAGGATGGTCTTGGTGGTGAAAGAAAAGATTTCAGAATTTCAGCAAAGCCAGCAAAACTCAGGGCAATCCGACAGGACTTCCGAATTACTTGAATTCGACCACCACCCTTCACAATGCGAAGCTGGTAAGAGGCACCATTACAGTTTCGTAAAAGTTTTGCCAACACAGAACTACTGATAAGCATGCAGTCATGGTGGGATGTCGGCATATTCAGCTGCACCGCGCCATTTTCGCTAGTCTGCGGGATTTGCAACCTCACGATCATCAACTTCCCTCCGACGTAACACAATATGGCCTCGAAAGAACATCAACGAGAATTCATAGTCGCACGAGAAAGCTTATCAGCACGTATCATAGGTTTACTCGATTCGGCAACTTAGCCACGATAAGAATACGGGGTGCCGATCTGATTCTAGCTTCATCGAGGAATTTACCCCAGACTAGCCTATTCTAGAAATTTACGCGCTTCTTGGGCGCCCGTTGATGTTGAGACTGTAAGTGATGATGGTTTCTGCAGAAGATGTTTGTGATGATATCATTTTGTAGGAAGAGGAATTAGTTGGTGAATGGAATTACGTTGGTGAAATGATGGACCAGTGGTTGGCGTGAATGTGACTCTGATCCTGATTTGAGCGTCTCCAGAAGCCAAGTTATCATATGGCATAAATACTGGCTATCGTTCTGCCGTTTACATGATACACCATTCCTATCAGCGGTCTTCTAAACTTTCATCATAATGTTTTTCAAGTCCCTTATTTCCCTAAGCCTTGCCTCTGTGGCTGTCGCTCATGGTGACCATGGCCATAACCAGGAGCCTATGTCAGGTCCTCACGAAGGTCTCTGGTACAACACCCTGCCTGGCGATGGCGGCACTCAGGTAAGTACCATTAACTCCACGGTGGCGACGATCAAGCTGATAGGTCTAGGCCGACTCCGTCTTCTCCGGTATCAGCACCTTCGGACGTCTTCCATACCAGCCATGCTTGAAGGCGAACAGCATCAAGTATGACATTGCTTTTATCGGTGCTCCCTTTGATACAGGTACCTCTTACAGACCTGGTGCTCGCTTCGGTCCTTCTGGTATCCGACAAGGCTCTCGAAGACTCAACCTTTAGTAAGTCAGCCTTCACATTACCCCCAAGACACATGAACTAAACTATGCTCCAGTGGTGGTTACAATGTCCCTCTTGCTACCAACCCTTTCAACAGTTGGGCGACAGTCCTCGACTGTGGTGATATCCCAGTCACCTCGTAAGTCTGGTCTCCGTGATCATGCGCCATTGTCCTAACAGCCCAAGGTACGATAACCAGTGGGCGCTTCGACAGATCGAGGAAGGCCACTACAATATCCTCTCTCGCCCACCAGCCACAGATGCAGACAAGTCTGGTCCGGCACTGAAGAGCAGGACTCTTCCTCGAGTTATCACTCTTGGTGGTGACCATACGATCACACTGCCTCTACTTCGATCCATCAACCGTGCCTACGGGCCCGTGACGGTGATTCACTTCGACAGTCATCTCGATACCTGTATGCATGACATATCTTCAGTCTCTAGTTATTACTGACAGACGAATAGGGAAGCCCAAGGTCTTTGGTGGCTCCCCATCCGAGGTCGCTGCCATCAACCACGGCACATACTTCTACCACGCTGCCATGGAAGGCCTGCTTCGCAATGATACCAACATCCATGCTGGTATTAGAACAACCCTGAGTGGCCCTAGCGACTACGATAACGATGGCTATTGTGGTTTCGAGATTGTGGAGGCTCGAGAGATCGACACCATTGGCACCGACGGTATCATCGAGAAGATTCTCAAGCGCGTCGGTACCGATCGCCCTGTTTACCTCTCTATCGACATCGATACTCTTGACCCCGCTTTCGCCCCTGCAACAGGTACTCCTGAGACTGGAGGCTGGTCTACCCGAGAGCTTCGAACCATCATTCGAGGATTAGAGAGCTTGAACCTCATTGCTGCAGACATTGTCGAGGTTGCCGTAAGTTGAACTCCAGATAACGATGGTCAAGACTAATGAAGAGGTATAGCCTGCCTATGACACTAACGCTGAGCACACTACTATGGCGGCCGCTGATGTTCTCTACGAGGTCATGTCTATCATGGTCAAGAAGGGACCTCTTAGCCGAATGGTTGAGGGTAAAAAGGAAGAAGAGCTATAAGTGAACATTATTGAGAATATTACGAGACCAGTGGATCGGATGTCTCGACTGGAAGCTTAGATATCGTGAGCCATACAGATTGATTACAGATAGGGCGGCATGGACGCTTGATATAGTCCATCTGAGCTTGTCGTTAATAGTTGCAGCTCTTCAAAATAAAACAATATTATATGACAACTTTTCTAGCATTCAACCTGGGTTAGCCATGTGCGTGATAATTGATCAAGTGGAAACTCACCAAGCAAGTGACTAGCACATAAGTTCCCCTCAAAATCGTTGCAATCCTCTCTGATTTTCCAAATATCTTGTAGCGCCTGCTCAATTACCTTGACATGTAATGACCCGATGCAAATCTCCAGTTTGTGAATCTTGTCAAGGATGAAAGCCTTCTGTTCCTCCTTGTAGGCCTCGCAGCCAACAGTGAACAGAGGCATGGCCATAGCGACCCAAGTATTGCATGGCTCGCCTTGCGCCATGTTGCTAATCATTCCGCTGATGGTCTGAACAGCATCCTGTATAGGTTGCGATGACGAGGGCAAATCGTATAATTGCCGATATAGCTGGATCAAAGTCGCTTGTTGGAAGACTTTATTACAGAGTGCAAAGTCGCGACCTGATTGTGATGAAAGTGATGATATCGAGACGCCGGGTGGTGACTTGACATCCCGCCTGATCATAGCATTGAGCTTGCCCAGTAAAGTATCCGCATCAACGGAAGAGTCTTCTAGCCCTGATCCTGGTACATATGCGTTGATTTGTTGCAGTATGTCGAGTAGCTCTTCGCTGTACCCCAGAAATCCATCAATCTGATGGCTGTATGCCGTATTCGCGGGGACAATCAAGTTGGCCTTCTCTGATGATATTTTAGGTACGTGCGGTAACGTCTCCAAACTCCGATACAGCATGAAGAGATGCTTCATTGCAGATCTCAAGGTCATGTCACCCGCCACAAATCTCTGATAATCATGGCGACCGTGAAGAAGAGCCTTGATACCCTGCAAGTGGATTGGCCACCTGAACATTCCCTGCTGTCCTGAGAAGACATCGGCCAGACACCAGATCAGACATGTTGCGATGAGAATCTCGCTCTGTTGTCCCTGTGCCAGTGCTGATCTCAGCAAGGGCAGGCCAGATGACTGCAGGTGTTCCATTATTCGGGATGTGCTTGTTCCCTCGACTTCTTTTATCCCTCTTGACTCAAAGCTTGCGGCTGATAGTGCCAGACTGGCTGAGAGAAGATGAGGAGATTCGAGCATGGTGGGCATGAGGCCACGACGGAAATCACTGTGAATAGTTGGATGGCTTGATAATGATGCCAGAACACCTTCAGCAAAATGATGCAGTAGCTTCTTGTACCGTCTGGGTAGGGCTAGGCCATTTGGGAGGGACTCGGGGATTAATGATACAGAGTTGTCCTGGTCTGTACTGAGGTCCAGGGTGCCGCTGAAGCTTAGTGAACTACTTGAGCCTACTCAATGGGGTCGGTAAGTGAGATTGCCTTCATTCCGGGATGAGCATACCATTTCGTTTGTTCTGTACTCCTTGACTCCAAACAAGTCTCAACTCATATTTGCAACTCCGATGATTCGACACACATTGACCGCAGCTCGGCTTCACTTCGTCGCACTTGCGCCTTCGTTTTCTACACTCACCACAACCTTTTCGTGATCGTTTTCCTGTCATGTGCTTTAATGATCACATGAGTCTTGGTATCGGTTGAAGCGGGCAATCGGTTTGGAGGCTGAAAGTCTGGGGTAACAGGGTATTAAATGGTTCAATGTTCGCGATAAGAACAATGCCGTTGATTGGGTGATAAGATACACTGCGGGCTTATCTTTACTATCCCGATCACAGCTTGGTATTGGCTGTTCCTGAGCAACCTCAACTAGATTCTACCGTATTAAGTGCTTTAATTGAAAATATAGACCATGAATATTATCTTTTCTACTTTCATCTTTGATGGCACGACGACCGTTGGTGCTGAGGTTTGTCGTGATGTGATTTACAGATAAGCGGAACTTGACATTTCGAGTATAATGTGGGTGTCGATTAGCTTAATTGACCATCCAGCGACTGCGAAGAAAACCTGCTTTCGTCTTACAAGGTCTCGGGAAGTTGAATAATAGGCTTATAGAACTTCGTTATCCAGAATTACTTCTAATGATCATGCCGAAAAGAATACCCACAAGTCCAGGTTGTCTCCTTCGATAGTGTCCCTTTTGACTATCGAATCCACTCAAACAGCCATATCAATCAATCTATTCTTTCGTTGTGAATGCTCAAGTTCGTCCCTCAATCGCAGAATCACCGTCATTGGGTGTTATTTGCAGCCTCCCTTCAAGATCCCCAGCAATCCCAGGTCGGACAATCGCCGCAGATCTCGATGGAACGGATATTCCAGGCAACGTAAGGGTCTCGAACAACCTTCTCTAGATCTGAGGGTACAGTCAGAGGCAGAAAGTCGAACACAAGCTGGTATTCTTGATCCGAGACATCACTGAGTTCGAAGATAGCTATCAGCTCGTTTGAAAGCGATGTGAAGCTCACGCGTTGGGAAGACATTGTCAATAACGGCCCATTGAGGAGATATTTTAGCACGAGAGAAATATTTAATGAGAGAAAACGGAATCATATATTGAAATGATTGCACGCTGGTGCCGAGCTAACACGGTAACACAGAGAGCTGAGTTTGTTAATAGCATGCAGATGTGTTACTTGCAGTTGAGACTTGCGGCCCAGAGCTTAAACCAGCAAAGATAACTTAGAGAGCCTTAATCGGTGGTTAATGTGCCTAGAAATATAACAGATGATTACTGCCTGAGACCAATGTAGCCATTGACACTACGAGCTTGTAATTTTCGTATTCGCTCAGCGTGACTGGCATGTGAATTTTCGTCAGTCGGGAGGGAGCCAACGTCCCTTACTAAAGAGATTCAACAGTCTCTATTCGGACGATTAGCCGGCTTTAACCATCACCAGATCATGATCTTGGCAGTGGCTTTTCCTGCTTGGCGCTGAACGAACCAATGCACATCGTTATTTTTGACCTTCCCTTCTTGGAGATCACCGACAGCTTCATGCTTTTCTGTTTCTATAAAATCAAGAGGTTCAGCGGAATATTTCTACTTTCTAACAGCAGTTCAACCGTGATAAAGATTAACTACTGCTTTGTGCGCATCTCTCGTCAAAATGTCGTCCGCACTTACGACAACTGTCAATTTCATTTCCCTAGCCATTTACACTATAACGAGACCAACAGGCTCAGTCATAGATGTGAATTCCACAGCAGCAACAATCGGGTTGGAATGCCCAAGTCACCCTAAAGTCGGCTGTAACCAGAACTACACCAATACCTTCGTGATCGGGCCATGGGCCAGTACAGTTGTCCAAAAAGGATTACCTTCCACTGGAACGTTTCGGTGGCTGTTGGAGATCGAAAGGGAGGCAATAACGTATGAGTGTCTCATGAGCTCCGGCATACGTCAGACTTGTACTGGTCTTCAAATTCCGCTGGGATATACGACATTGGATCCAGATAGGAATTGGACGCGCAATAGCTGGACTGTGACAAAGACGGACGAGATGCTTGATACCATTCAGTTACCGATAGTCCTCACCTCTGGTCAGGAACAGCTGGGAAGTGATGTTCAAGCTACACCTACAGAGGACGCCAGCAAGATTTCTGCTTCACAGAAAGCCGCGACTGAAACCCTTCCACCACTCACCCCGACCCTGTTTATTTACGACGCAACTGAGTACATGATACATACTCCAACGGGCTCGGTCATAAGCGCTGATCCTACGGCAACAACAATTGAATTGGGGTGTCCCGTCCAGTCTGATTGCCCATATGAATACAGCAACACCTTTGTCGTCGGCCCATGGGCCAGTACTGTTGTTCCCGAAGGCTTAGCATCGACAGGAACGTTTCATTGGTACCTTGCCAATAGTTACTGGGGGACTGCCCTATCTGTGGAGTGTCTTATGAGTAGTGGTATGCCTCAGACCTGCACGCGCTTAGTTACAGAGATGCAAACTAGGACTTGGGGCGGCGAGGATATTCATGGAGGTCCAGTCACTGATACTGCGACAAACATGAATCCAGGCGCGACGTTGGAAACTCGATTTACACATATGCCAATTGTCATCACCGCTGGCCAGGAAGTACTCGAGCCTACAGCAACCTCAACGAATGCGGCCGGATCAAGCGCTGCTTGTGTCATGGGTGTTATGGCAATAGCTGTGATTGTTTCTCTTCTTATAAATTAGTAAGATGCCATGGCTGAGAACCTACCACCATCTTGCGTCACAGGTTATGGCTGGTATGTCAAGATGATTAGGTTGAGAGTATGTACCAGAGCGGAATCCTGCTTGATCGCGAGATATCATATTAGCCGGCTTTAACCAAGAACCCGAAATTACCAGGCTAGCTCAGCCTTAGCAGTTTCTTATTCTTCGTAACATAAATTGACCAACCAGAAGCATCATTTGACTTTCCATTTTAAGAATTCGCCGAAATCCATGCACCCTTCGTTTCTCTTAAAGCCTGACCGTCCCACTCAAGACTCTTCATCGCCAACATTCCACCATTGTCATTCGTTATATCACTATAATGTCGTCAGCACTCACCACACCAGTCTTCATACTTCCCTTTGATTTCTACAGAGAGCGCACGCCCTCGGCCGCAGTTATCGCCGCCAATCCAACAGCAACGACATTGCAATTATACTGCCCTGATGAAGACGCCGCAGCATGCAAGTCAGCCGGGTACAACAACTCCATTGTAATCGGGCCATGGGCAAGCAAGACTGTTCCAGCTGGCGAGGCTTCAACGGGCATCTTCCACTGGATGTTGGCTGTGAACGATCTGGGCGGCGCCAGTTCTGTTGAGTGCCTTGTGAGCAGCGGCACGCCTCAGACCTGTACGACTATGATGCTGCCGAAGGAAACTGGGGAAGATGGGATTACCGACGTTGCGACTGGTTTTGGAAGTATCACGAAAGAGTTTGAGCTGAAGTTTGGTACGCTGCCAATCGTCATCACCAGGGGTCAGGAACTGCTTGAAACAACTTCTCAAGCCACGACCACGGAGGATTCTAGTGCTGCTCAAGCCACTGGAAGCAAAACCAAGGCCAACAGTGGCGAGGCTACGGCAACTGGCACTTCAACCGATGCTGCGGCACCAGAGGAAACTAATGGGGCTGGATCAAGTGCTGTCCGTATGTTGGGTGCCATATTTATGGCTGGCCTAGCCTCATTAATTGTGCAATCTTGAGGTTTCTCGTGACTTCACAAGTGCTTTTCCAAAGACTTTCCCAAGTGTGTTGTTGCAGATCCAGGTGATAGAAGTACTCAGAGCTCAATTTTCAAGATCGCATTCAGCAAACAACCTTACTATATAATAGTATTTACATAGCATATAGAGTCTAGTACTATAAAAAAAAGTCTATTATTTCCTGTTTACTCAAAATAGCAAAGCACTTAAAAATCCTTCTCTTTCACTCCACTACCTAATGTACCTATCTACTAGTAGCTCAAGTATGGCATTATGTCAGCTAAACTCGGCGAAAAACCCAACGTTAGATCTGTCACCACTCCAGTTGATTAACCAAGAATAAATCTACCAGAAAGACGTCATCAGGGAAAAATCAAGAATCCCTCGCATGGAGAGGGCGACAGGCGATGATGCAACAGCAGCAAAACATGGCGCCTTGAGTAGTACGAATTATCCTTGCCCAGGCCCAAAGCCAATTCGAAGAGCTACAGCGAATGACACCAGAACAGCGACAAGCGGGCAACCGTATTGGCGCCTCTTACGATGATATTCCTATCAATGAGCCCAACGATTTGATGCTTTTTAACGGCTATGACTTC
This sequence comes from Fusarium sp. NRRL 25184, assembly GCA_013755755.1. Lineage (NCBI taxonomy): Eukaryota > Fungi > Ascomycota > Sordariomycetes > Hypocreales > Nectriaceae > Fusarium > Fusarium sp. NRRL 25184. The sequence continues at coordinate 71,021 of JABSSZ010000282.1, forward strand.
TCACAGCCTGACTTTGTCTACTTCAACAGGGCCTGTCGAGAAGGTGATATGTTTAGTGTCGAGTCCATCGTTACCTATCGACCTCGCAGCCAGCCTTCCTTCACGAAGGTCTCTTCAACGCCCTTGGTAGCGGCAAGGTTGATGTTGCGCACTATTTACTCGGTTCTGGAACCCCAACCACAAAAGCAACTCCAGCCCTATAACAAAACGGAGGATCGACAGAAAGCAAGGACATGGCATAAGGTAGAGTATATCAGTCGGAGAGTCAGGTGCTGGCGGGCGTCCGTTCCAGCGTCATGTGGCAATTCATTAATCGCTTCAATTCTGCCTCGTAATGCTTTCGTGTCGTGTCGTGTCGAACCAGCTGAATGCAGGGTCTTTTCAGGCTGTGCTAGATCAGGCGCCTACGGGATCCCGACATTAGTGGCGGTGCAGTCCAAGCGCTGAAACGGTGTGTCCCATTGGCCGTAATTGGCTCTCACAGCCACTAGAACCCGCTTTTTAGCGCTGAACGCGTGTCGGAGACGAGAAACCTTAATTCTAAATATTCCTCGTCGCCGTTTTAAAAGTCAATCTCTACCCCTAAATACGCGTTTCTTATACCTTGTTCCTGATCTCAAAAGTTTTCAACGACGAAAACCCTAAAAATCGGCTATTCGAACTTTATTCCTAGTCAATTATCTGTTCAAATATTTATTCTACATCTTCTCTGTCCTTCAAATGTGCTTATTCAATCTCTTCTCAAAAGACAAAGACGAAAAGGACAACCTCCCGCCCCCGCGGCCAACAAGTCTTGGGCGCAGAACACCAGAGGCTACATCAAGACTCCAAGGGAGCAGATTCGACGGCAGTCCAAGGCCGTCTGGAGATAAAGACAAGTACGGTTACGGAGTCGGTTACAGCTCTGGCAATGGATCGTTAGGCGTCGGTGGATCGCACGGTGGCTTGTACGGTGGTGTCAATGGAGGTGTTTACTCTGGCGTTAGCGGAGGGCCAAATGGAGGAGTTAATGGGGGAGTTTATGGTGGTGTTTCCGGGACAACGCATGGTGGAGGATTGGCGCCAGCAGGAGGGTATGGGAGTTCACCGGGAGGAGGGCATGGATACCTGTGATTGAAGGGAATATGGTTGGCGACTGATCATTATTGTTATTCTTTATTTTTAAGCGCTGAAATTACCCAAGATATCTTGGACAAAGAAGAGTCCTTGTCGCCTTTGATGGATCTCAACGTCATCCTCAAAAGCAAACCTGCGTCGCAAGCGGGCTAATCGATTCACCAAGTTCCATGTTGTGCTAGGGCTGGTGATTGCCCTAAAACTCTGCTATTCTTTGTCTCAAATTGGATATGAACTTTGATATAACCCTTCTCAAGACGAGAATGAGTGACGGAACTGCCTATGCGGCTATCCAGCCGTTAGAGTAATCCTTATTGAAAGGCTTTATGAAGCTCTTTGTCGTTGATGAGATAGGCGCGTGAAAGGATTGCTAGTAAGTTGACTAGATCTCAGGTAAGTTTGTGACCGTTGTAGAACAACTTGGGCGAGTTGTCTCATTCACCGCGACCTCAACATATAGTGTTCGAATGTGATCTAGCTATTAGTCGATATAAGCATCCTGAACAATAGACTGTCTGTTGTGGACCTAGGTGAACAGTAACTATCTGAGGTACAAGTCATTGAATGATTCGATACTCATCAATTATTGGTTGTTCTTACTAGGCTTCACTCTCTTTTGGCAGCTCGAGAAAGTCACATACATTTTAGCCAACGTCGAAAGAGCAACATCACTGCCACTGACCAGGTTGACGTGTAAATACTTTTCTCGTTCCTCAACGTCAACTGAGTTGCTTTCCTTCTAACAACCCACCGCTCTGGTGTTCGCTTTGGTCTTCTCCCCTTTTCTCTCTCTATTTAACCTTCAATCTCCTTGGGAGCCTCCGCACTTATCTTGTATCATCTTACTAGTACTCGGTACCCTAGCGCCCTGGATCATTTTCATCTATTGAGCACTCTTTCCATACGGCACTATGGAGTAGGAGGAGTTCCACGACTGGCTTCTGTGCCAAATGGAGGCAATTGCCGCTCCTTCAGAAGAGAGTCAGTTGGTCTTGGTGGATATCTATATGAGCCATGGCGATAGGCTTAGATATGTTGCCATGTCTAATGACGAGTTTGCCGCCTTCTTAGATTGGCGAGAATCTCAGAAAGAGCAGATACGGTTTTTTTCCTGTTCATTCCTTCTGAGAACTTTGATTGAGTTTATTCTTTTCTCTCTAATTTTCAACATTGCACTCTCATAAACTATATGATGTGCATATTCATGGTCCGTTCAACCAAGGCTAGGGTGTTGAAGGAGGGTATGGGGGGTATTCCGAAAAACAGGAAACTCGGGAACTTTGACATCAACGCAGTACAACCTTTGGAGACGCTGTTAGGAACTATAATAGTATCTACACCACTACTGTGTTTAGCAATGATGAATTTGTATGAGATTGAAGCGGTATCATAATAGCCTCATTTTCGCTGTGTCTTGAAAACCTCGTCTCAGATGCATGAAACGTTGGGACAGAATAGTGCTGTTCCCCGAAGTAGATCAGGCACTATTCTTGTTAGTACCAGGTGGTATCCATTTCACTTGTATGCTTTAGTTTGATGTTGAATACGAAAATCTAGTATATGAAGGCCTAAGCTTCCGATGAAATAGATTCCAGCTCCTCTTCAGATCACTTCATGACGTGAAAAGTAGTTTTCTACAGACTTGGACGGTAGAAAATCCTTAGTAAGCGATACTTGACGAGATTTGTCAGTACAAGATTTTCTCTTCTGAGCCTCAAAGAATTAAAATCACATGCTCATCTACTGAATAATGATACGAGTGTATCTCTTTAATAAAGGCCGTTCGAGGTTAATACTCACACTATCCATTTCCGGGGAATGCTCTGGTCCGCTGATTACTCAGGACGATCACGTGTGGATACTACCGGGGTCTAGATCAAAACAGCGACGACTTGACAAGACCCCGAAGCTCCCGCATTTCACTTCTGGCGACTAACAATTCCCCCCAGGCCAGGTCCACCTCTAACGATACAAAGATAACCGAAATGGAAATCCCAGCTGAAAAGGCGCAGCAGCATCAGGTTGCATGCTTTAGCTGCCGTGCATCGAGGCAGAAGTGCGATCGTCAGGATCCTTGGTAAGTCGGTCTAGCCTTGACCATATTTCCACGCGAGACTGACACGGTCATGTTAGTTCTCGCTGCGCTTCTCATGATCGCATTTGTAAATATCCAGCTCGTTCGAACAGGGGTCGTAAGCATGGTAGCACAAAGTAAGATCCTAACTCGTTGATGAGGCAACTCTAACCGCTGCATGACAGCAAACCAGATAGTCTAGAAAAGCTCCTCACTCGCATTGAAGAAGCCGGTGCTCGCGAGGAAGTCCTCGCAGCTCTTCTAGGCCAAACTCTTCCTAGTCCAAATACAACAGTGTCTATAAGAGGAACTCCATGGACACATGGACAGGGTACTGATTCAGCGCCTGAGCATGGCCACGATACAAGTCAATCGTCGCGTTCTGTCACTCATCGACGTTCAGTCAGTTATGACGAGAGCGATGATGCAGATGATTTGGTCTCGCCCATAAATATGGTCACTGCTGCTATTTCGATGAGTTCCTCTGCGGCTTGTGACAGACTTAGGTCTCAGATGCCGATGCAGCCGGGCATGCGCGAAGCTATCATGGCACCAATAAAAGAAAGACTCGCTTTGTATTTTGGTAAGTGAAAGAATAACTCTTCTGTCTATCGTCTAACTCGTGTCAGCTTCACATAGAGCCCAGCAGAAAGACTGGGAGGTTCTAGCCACTCAAGCAGTTGACTCTCCATTCAAGCTAGAGAGAGACACTTGCGATCCACTTGCTTCAAGATTGATAGATGATAACGACGCTTCACTATACTTCCAACTGTAAGTCAACCAACTATTGGTGATTTCGCTGTAATGCTGACAGATGGCAAAGATTCTTCCAGATTCGCCATCCTTTGATCGGCCTTCTAGACGCCACATTACATACCCGTGAATATGTCTATGGATGCTCATTTACTTTATTCTCTGTCATCTGCGCTCTCGGATGTGCTGTCTCAACACGACCTCGCGACCGAGCCATATATCCCGTTCTGTCATCGTTAGCCAGCGGTAATATCAGATGGTGCATCGCCGCCTCTGTAAAATCTCTTTCAACCATCCAAGCCATTATCGCTTACCAATACTGGGCCCCTATCGCCCCAAGGCAAGCAGATGAGCCATACTGGCTAACGCTAAGCCATGTAAGTATTTCCGTATCATTCCATATTTCCAGGCACTTGCTAACTTCCCCGCAGGCTGTTCAGTTAGCCAAAGAGATGGTGATCAACAGACCAGACGTTGTGAAAGAGTATGTCAACGCAGAATTTCCGAATGCTCCGCCAGAGCTGGCCGATAGGTATGCCAGAAACTATGAGAGAACGTGGCTATACACCTTTATTGTGGATAAAGGCTTCGGAGCCATGAATGGTCGCTTGCTGTGTATGAGTTGGAAGGCATTGCCTCGTACTGCAGTAGATTGGTGGAAATCACCTATAGCAGAACCAACAGATCGTATCATCAGTGGAGTGATCGAGATTAGGGGATTACTGGTAAGTTCAATACTAACGCGACCGACATGCAGCTGACGATCCTTGTCACAGCACCAAGCAATGGAGAAACGTCGACATATAATCTCGACACCAGCTTCGATCCTAGAGTGGCACAAAGAAGCATACGACCGCCTCACACGCGTCCGCAACGAACGCTCTCAACCCGATGACCTACCATCCTCGAAATATCTCCCTATCCTCTCTTTCTATATGGATCACAGTATTCTGGTGTTTAATGCTCAGGCTTTGCGAGACTTGACCGCCTCTGAGGATGGTGCGACAGCATCAGCACTTTTGATCGTCCAGAGAAAGAGCATTGAAGTTGCTGGTCGTATGTTTGACCATGTGGTAACAGACAAAACAATGAACGAGGTCTTCATTGGCTTTCAGAATAACCAGTTCCTCATGATCTGCCATGCCATGACTGAGGTACTTCGGGTAAATCTCCTTTTCCCTCGGATATTACAACATGACTAACCTAGCGCTCAGGCTGTAAAGAAAGGCGGCATCACAGCAGAAGAAACCGCCGCTGCTGCAGAAAAGGTCATCAGTGTTATTCCCCTCTTTGACCGGGTAGTACAACATCTTCCAGCATCCTCACTTGTGCACCTTCACTTTGATCTTGCTCGTTTCTTTGCATGTCAGATCGACTCTCTGATTGCGGCGCCTGATCCACAAGCTACGCGAGAAACGATTGATCATGGAATGTTTACGGATGATTGGTTCAAGTCTGTTGATTCGGGTGTGCCGGATGTTGCGACGTTTATAGATATGGGGTATTTGGGAATGGATCAGTCGATGATGGATGCAAATGGCTTTTTCGACTTTAATGATTTCAATGGCATGGTATAAATGTTAATCGGCAAAAGGTATGGGCTAAGTCAGGATCAGGTTGTTAAGAGCCTCTATACTATACCCAGTCTATACACATACATGTTTCTTCAAGACACTCATTTCTAATCTTCCTGTAGAGACTGACCGACTCGAAGGCGCCAAGACACCCAGAGCCTCATTATTCTGCTGGTTGGCCACACGTATGCTACCCCCACTCCGCCTTCAGTGGCTATGCTAATTACAGTTCAATTTAGTCCCTACTGACAGAGTTGACGATATGGTTTTCTGGCATTTCTTCTACAGTGCCGTAGGAAGCCATCTCCCTTATCCACATCTTGATGATACCGAGTACCCAGATCTGGATCGACAGGAATTAACAAGGGCGCGCCATGTCGTTGGCTGGTGCTCAAAAGCCAAGGGTTATGCAGGTGAGTCATCTCTCAGAATGTTTAGACTGAAGAATCGTGTTGTTGACACGGGACAAGGCGCACCGGGGATGAATTACGATATTGGAATCTCGCAGCTCAATCAGCCTGGGCGGGAGTTTGCTCTGGAGAAGGTTTCTTTCTCAGTCGGTCAGCTCGTCACAGCAGGCTGTCAGTTTGCCATTGGGCGTAAAGACCGCCATGTAAACGCTACACGCGGCACTTATAAAGATAAGCTGGAGTGGCTCGACTGGAACTATGTGACTCTGTGGGATGTCGATGAAAAGCGAGGGTGGCTACTCAGTGGACCTGCAGCACTCCTGCACCTTCTCAGAGCATCGCTTGAGCACTGCCGGACTGACAAGTTTAGGTCAGAATTTCTGTTTCAGGCAGAGGAGTTTCAAGAGTCTGCGGAGCCGGATTCAATGCAATCCGTCATGGATGTGCTCTTGAGTCCAACAAACAGAAGGTTGAAGCTTTACGTAAAGGACGAATACTCATACGAAGAGAGAAAGCTATTACCAGATGGCCAGGTCCACGTCGAAACCAAGACCATCATCACGTACAAGACAATCAAGGACAGGGTCGAGGAGCTGTACGAGACCTTGGAGAAACTGATTGATCATACCGTCAGTTCTTCTTCATCATTCAAAGGCATCAACGCTAGAAGGAGGCCTCATGACCATCTTGAAGGCTGGGACTTTGCGGACATTGCCAAAGATCGAGATCCCTTCGTTCTGAAGAAGGCAAACTTACCTCTTTCGTTGATGGGATGGGGAGACATGACTAGAGCTATACCATCCATCACACTTTTTGGGAAAGGTTTCGGCGATTTGGTGGTGGCAACGAGAACGGAACCAGACAGCAGTGTGGCAAATTGTGGTGAATGGCAGAAAGTGCCAAAGGGCAAGAATCTATTGTGTATTCGCAATTGGGATCTCCGAGAAATCATAAGGCGGACTGGAAACCAGACAACAGCCCCCATCACAGTGGTTCCTGGCCTTCTCTGGAGAAGCCCATCGCCAAATAATCCCTTCAGGGGCTGTTGTTCTTGCGAGTCGGACGTGGCCAATGACAAGACCTCTCTACACCATGCTATTCAGCACCTTGTGCCCTCGAAGCATCTCGCCAACTCAGATGCGGTTGTGGACTTGGACAAGCACATCGACGGTGCAGTCATATTTGGCCCGTGGAAGCAGTGGGAGAACCCCTGGAGATCAACTGAAAATGCATCACCTGGTGGCGAGCCTGCTGAGAGTACAGTTTTAGGAAACAGTGATACTTCGTCTCAGCCCACCACAGCAAACTCTCGCTCCATTACCCCGCCTGCAACTATCTCCAGTGGGGTTGGGTCGCATAGCTTGAACATACACGGCACTGCAGGAAGTGATCAGGCTGAGGACAGTCCGACCCTCCCTTCTGGTATACAAGCACAGAATTCACGCCAGCAACACTCAGGAATTGGGCCACAGGTACCACTACCTGACTCACCCAACCAGCCAAGTTCCGTGCACCTAAGGCTACCGGGCAGATTGAAGAAGAAGGCAGATGAGCTTTTGGAGACTTGTGATGAGCCAGGGATCTTTGGGGTATCGACACGTTTGTTCAAGAGGCAGAAGAGAAGTTGAGGAATTATGGTTGAGTTGAGGGCTTGGCCACCCAAATAAGTCTCTGTTCCTGTATAAATCTCCAAATCAGTAGGGGCACTAAACGTCGGCGGAGGAGCCAGAGCAACCCAAAGACAACTCAGCGCCGAAGCTAGATTCTCTATACCCATGACCTCGACGAGGACAGGTGATATGTTGACCCAAAAGATACCAGCTGACAACCCCCCATCAAGTACCAAGGTGAGGAGCACGCCAAAAGACTTTGCGTTTATCCATATCGCAAATTCCAAGATTGGTGATGAAGGACATGATCAAGGTGAGGTTAATTCTGGCGAACCGGAGCCAACCAATGCACGGAAGACCGACTGGCTGAACATAAAGAATGATGGGATCAACGTTGCTTGTGATGACGAGAGACCAATTAACATTTGTGTAACTGGCGAGGGTGAAGATGAGGACGAAATAACCTAGCATACTGAAGGCGCCGCAACTCAAGACAAGATAATCCGGTCTATGCAAAAGAGTCGTGTCGAAAGCTAGTCTTGCTTGTACGTTATATCGAGATCGTATAAGAAGGGTGCAAGTGATGTTTGCCTCCGCCGACACGATTGCAAGAACTCGATATGCCCAATCCAAGCCTATGCTGCGAATAAAAGCCCCGGTAGCGAGTGAGTATGTCAATCCTCCGAGACCAGCCCCAGCAATAGCAATGCCATTAGCCAATGTTGAGGGCTGTAAGAATTGCTTCATACAAGCGTTCAAAGCTCCAGGTTCTCGAACCAGCCAATAACTGTACGTATTCCAGGCCCCGAAGACCTGAAGATGCTGCCGTTGATACACAATCGTGCTGCTTATAGCCCTTCCAGACGTAGCCTTGCATCTGAACCGTTGACCACCATACTTCCTTCATCTTGATTGAGCTCTTCTGTTACAGAGACTTGCGCAACATCAAGAAGGATCAGCCTTGTGACCACGCCGTCAAACTCTGAAGACAAGAGTGCCCAAAATAACTCATCAGATCCCATGCCGACAGCACTCTCTTTCTGTTTGATGCGTTGCTTTAAGGCCCACACATCTTCAACTGAATCGCAGCGGTCTCTTTCAATTGCCTAGCGTACGAGCTGTCTTCTCGAATGTGATGACGGGTGCAAGATCCGTTGCGAAATTGTTGGCGAAATCGTCTCAAAGTCAGTCTCGTTATTGGCACCGAACATTCTTGCGGCGACGCGTAGAGAAGGAGTAGGCGCTCGCTTTGGGTGGTTCTGTGTGACTATTTTCAACTCTACGCTATGTTTTTGGGCCGAGATCAGTCGGAGTGCATTTAATTGCTTATACAGTACAATAAGCGCCGTCTTTCATTTGTCGCATTCAAAAGGGCAACACAAAAACAACTCATGCCTTGGCGAGCGGGCTTTCGCTCCCATGAATTGGTTACGCCATACACCATTGTCTGCCAATGTGATGCAGGCCGACCGTAAGGCTCTCTGAGCTGATGTTCCTCTCTTCAATTAACATAGGGCATCAACTCTGGTTTTCGCCCTTCTCTTATTCTTTCCATTTCTTTCGTCATTCTTGCCGTTTTATCTCAATGGCGGACCCTCTTTCCATCTCAGCGAGCATTGCCGGGTTAGTTGCTCTGGTCGATCTCGTCTTTCGGTCAGGTACCAAATACGTCAAGAGCTACAGAGGTGCATCAACAGAGGTTGGGACCCTCATCCGCGAAATAAGGAACCTCTCTGTCATCTTACACAATCTTTCGCTTGTCGCCTTCGACCTAGAAGAGACGGAATCGCCTCAATCAGTTACTGTTCACGAGCCGCGGCCCGTTCTTCAACCGCATTATCTCCACGATTGTCACCAACTGCTGGGGCGCTTGGAAACAGGCCTTGCGCGTACAGAAGCTTTCTTAAATTCGAATTCGGGGCGCCAAAGACTGCATGCTCGACTGAAATGGCCTTTCACGTCGACCGAGTCCAAGGAAATGATTCAAGATGTACAGCGCTACAACCAAATCATTCACACAGCTCTTGCCGCCGACTCTCCGACCAAGATTCAACATTGCTTATCCCGACAAGCTGAAGTCAAGGATGGCCTCGACAAGATCAGTCGCACAACGGAAAAGATCTTGGATATACAAGTCAAGATCACTCTTGATGCCAAACGGAATCGAGTGCTAAAAGATTTGGCCAAGTAAATCCTCGGGGTGAATATGAGATGAACAGGAAACTACGGCATGGCCTCACCGTCACCGGTCTTTGGCTTACGCAAAGTCCAGATTTGACTGCTGGTACTCAACTCCTGCTTCAAGGCTCTGGTGCAGCGGTATACCTGGCACTGGGAAGTCTGTCCTTTCCGCAGCCGTGATTGAGGAGTGATTGCATAGAAACTCTCACGATGCAAGTAAAGGAATCGCGTACTTCTTCTGCACTTATAAACATGAGCGCTCCCATCATTCGATCACCAATTGCGCGTCACTCTGCATGCAACTCGCAATGCAGAGTGAAAAAGCCTTCCGAATCCTACAGGAATACCACGACTAGCTGTTCTCAAGTCATCACCTCTCTACAAAGCCCACCGCGGAAATGCTCGCACAGATACTGCATCGCATCTGTGCTTGTTTTACACCAGTCTGTATTATAGTCGATGGCATTGATGAGTGTGATGGTCAAGTAGAGGCGAATGTAGAGTGCTTGGCCAAGCTTGCGCTGTCACAAGTTGATGGTGTTATCAACATGGCATTGTTTAGCCGGGACGAAAGCATTATACGTACACGTCTGGAAAAGGACTTCCCTCATGTCGAAATTCAGGCGCACACTGAGGATCTGCAGCTCTATGTCGCCTCGGAACTTAGTGAAAGGATTGCTTCGAGGCGGCTGAGGCTTCGTGACCAGAGTCTGAAAGACCTCATTATGACAAGGTTGGTCGGGGAAGCCAAGGGGATGTAAGTCATAATTGCTCCGATACCACTCACTCCTGCTTAAAATGTTTCTAGGTTTCGCTGGGTAGCCTGCCAACCGGACTACATCTGCGAACTTCCAACAGATAAGGCTCGTCGTGGGGCCCTGAGCAAGCTTCCTCCGATACTGTATCAATCATATGATCGCATTTTACTCAAGATTGACGGTCATGATGATTCGGTGAAACGACTAGTCAAGAGAGCATTACTATTACTCGCAGCTTCTTTCTTCTCACTCTGTTTCGAAGAAATTTGCGAGGCCATCTCCTTGGAAGACGATGCCACAACTCTCGAGGATGATGAGATTGTTGAAGAAGAAGAATTGCTGCGACGGTGCAGTAGAGATCTTATCGAGCTTTGGACCCATTGTTAGCCTTCGGTCTGGATCCGTGTGCTGATAGACCATAGACCAGACCGTTTCAAGCCAGTTCATATGTGCTGCCGGGAGAACAGCTACGAGGCTCTTCAGATATTGTTGCGCTTTGGTGCATCAATCCTCGACACCGATAAGCTTGGCAGGACCGTTTGGCATTTAGCCACAGAGACCAACTCGGTGATGACTCTGGAGCAATTACTTGACTTGGGCGACGTTGACATTGCGCTGAAAATGACATCTAAGCACCATGAGACTCCTGTTTGTGCGGCAGCGACTCGATTACACCTCGAGGCTGTTTCTCTTCTCCTGCCTTTTTGCAAAACGGAAGAATACTGGACAAGCAGTAAAGCCCTATCGCTCATTCTGTACGAACCCAAATTCTCTGAGGCTGCTCGATCCCTACATGAATTCGGCATCTTGTCGCAAACACCGTGTGGTATGCATGGTCTGGCAGGTGCATTTCATCGGGCTGTTCTTCGAGATGACGTACAGACTTGTGAGAAGCTTTACGGTCTCGGCTGTCCTTTGGAGTGTGAGATGCCCTTTGCCATACTTTCGACGCCGTTGGCTCTGGCCGTATTCCAAGGCTCTTACAGGGCAATAGATTGACTATTCAGAAAGGGCGCGCCTGTTTCAACTATCATGGCTCCTCTTAATGACGGTGCTCATTATACTGTACTAGATCATTTCTTAGGGCGACCGAACCTTAACCCTCTTCTTTCACCATTATTGGATGCATACCTTGCTGAGGGAGGAGCCTTTTCATCGCAACAACACAGTATTCTCAACATACCTCTCGCTTCAAACAACACAGACGGACTGATAATGCTGAAAAAACTCCAAGGCAAGGCCCTGGGCCGAGGTGAAGTCACGTAAGCAACTCATATAATCCACTAAGTCAGGAAGCAGCTGATTAATACACAGGAGATTCTTCCTAGATATATTAGGTAACTTCACCTTCAAAAGTACCTCAGCACTTGACTCGCTCAGTGCCATGATTAATCAGAAGGACACCTGTCATCAGAACTGAACTCCTCTTTTCATGGCAGCTGCGCAAAACAATGCGAAAGCGGCAAATGCTCTCCTTATTCATGGAACCGATGTCAACGCAACCGACGACAGAAATTGCATGCCACTATTTGTTGCAGTTGAGCACGTTGCAATCGATGTTGCAGAGCTGCTCATCAGTAGAGGTGCCCATGTAGACGTCATGGATACTTCATCACACGGACTCATTAATGTGGTTTCCGTTCAGAAATCATGGAGAATGGTCGACATTCTTCTCAAGGCCGACGTATCAAGCAGAAGAATAAACTTCTACGGAAGAAATCTCCTCAGCCTCATGACATTATGGATTTGTCAACCAGGCACCAAACCCAACATTGAGCTCTTTAAACGACTCTTGGAGTATGGCGTCAATATGTACTCATGTGATGAGTTCGGTTACTCTGCTTTACATTGTCTTTTTAGAAGCCCTTACCGGGGTTATTTGTTATGCATGGTGGACATGAGACTCGAGTCACAAGTGAGAAAGCTCAGCAGCCGGCCTGAACCTTTCTTCTCCAACGGCATAGACACCTTGGCCGCTATAACGTATAACCTCGTGTATGTCAAACCTTCAATCAAGATTGAGGGTATTCGCCAGCTGTGCGGCCTGCGAACTCCCGGCACTCATAGTTTGCTGTGCCGAGCAGCCTGCTGGGGTTCGGTCACGGCGATCCAGAACCTTATCAAGCTCGGAATTAGTGACCTTGAACACCATTGTCATGAACACGGATCGCCATTGAATGCTGCCGTTCAAAACCACAGATTGGAGGCAGTCAAGTTTCTCATGCTTCATGGCGCCAAACTGCCTGAAGATCTTTGTAAACCCAAGAATTCCAACCTCAGCACTGCAAACCCAGATTTTGTCATTCGAGAATAGTTATTTGTCGGCAGGCGCACCGAGCGAAAGCGAATTACACATGAACTCTTGAATGAAGAGACGGAGATCAAGAGCTGGTCTGGAGTATGGGTTGTTCAGGTCCCATTACAATGGCAGGACAAGAAAAGTTCAACTTGAGTGCATCTTGGAATACGCTAAGCGAAGACATTGGATTTAAAGTGAGTACAAGTCAAGCACTGTTCGAGATACTCAACTGGTGCGACCAAAAGTTATGTGTGGCGACAGGTCGAGTATTGAACGGCAGGGCTATTGTTGAGGAAGATGTGACGGTACTCGGCGCCGCAAGACTGATAGCCAGCGACACCCAACAGCGGACCATCTAAACCTTCGACCGACCTCACAAATGGTTGATGAGGTCGAAGCCAAGGAATCACAACGCTGCGTTGAGCCGATCATTTTCTTCCTCCCGGTGGATCCACTCGGCGGTCGGCGCCGGTCCGAAGTGCGGAGCTGGCCTTTCGGACCGTTAGTCCCCACCCGCCTCCGGTGTGTCATCTGATCCACTCTAGGGAACAAGAAAACGTAGGACCAGGGTCTGAAGCGACAAAACTTTGTAGGAAATTGGCCTGAACTTGGGAGACAGAGCCCGCTTCTCAGTAGTTCGCAACCCTGGATGAATATGTCGCTAGGAGGCGCAAATGGATCAATCATAGCAGGATGTGTTCATTCATATATTCGTATATAGACTCTAATTCATACAAGCTATCGTCACTCGACCCATTGGGGAATGACGTTTGGGTATCTTTTATGCCGCCTGTAACTTCAGGCGGCGCAGCAGGGCTCTATCCACAACCTCATCATGATCAGCGGAGCTGAACCTCGTCTCAGTCGCGATGATTGTCGAACTGACTCGCTGCTTCTGCGCATCATGGGTGGCAGTGTCATTCTTCATTCGCTTTCACCATTTCTAGGTGCGCTCAGACATGGACCTCAGCAGCGTTCTTCTTCTTCTTGTTCTTCTTGATACCAACAAGGCCAATGATCTCCTCCCAGAAACCAGTAGGAGGGTCGACGATCATGGCGCGCTCCTCGTAAGCATCAATGACAGGTCGCTCCCAGACAATATCGCACTCTTTGGCACTGACGATCTTGGTGCGCTTGAAGAGCTTCCATCCTAGGTACATGAAGGGAGCAATGAGTTGCATGGTGTAGTTGGAGAAAAAGTTCTTCGCGTCGAAGGGAGCCAGAGATGTGTATCCATAGGTGTAGCAAACAACTGTGTGAAGGATAAGAGCGATCCAAGCACAATAGGGTTGGAAGTAGCCAAAGTAGGGCATCTTCTTGCGATCAATTCCCTGGGCCTTGCAAGCACGGTAGTAGAAGAGGAATGTAATGTTCATGGTGATATAATCTACGATGCCGCCACCAGTAATGAGGGCGAGAAGGATGGTCAGCGCCTCGGCGGAGGAGCTGTCGAGCTGAAGGAAGGCCAACAGAGGGAAGACCATGGTGACGGCGAAACACCAGACAGGGATACCGCTCTTGGTAGTCTTGCGCAGGAAGGCAGGGGCACGTCCGTCGAGGGCGAGACTGTACAGGGAGCGGGTTGCGCAGTATGTATACGTGTTACCGGCAGAGAAGATAGTCGTGAAAAGAAGGGCATTGACGAGATGGGGCAATCCTTCAATACCAAGGTTCGACATGGCGATGACCCAAGGAGAGGCAGCAGCAGTGCCACCACCGGATCCGCTGCCAAATTGAACCTCAACGAGTGTCTCATCAGTGTGGCTAAGAACGATGCCACAAGTAAGGGCAGCGCCGATGAAGAAGAGACCGAAACGGAAGTAGCAGGTCTTGAAGGCAGTCTTAACATATCGGCTAGGGTGCTTGGACTCGGCGGCAACCATAGAGATATAGTCAGGGCCGACGACAAAGAAGGCAGCGGAGGCCAAGGCACCCATGAAGCCTTCGAGACGTCCAAGATCACCTTCGGTTCGGAATGTCGCAAATGCGTCATGCGCATTGGACCAGTAGCGGAAGCCATAAGCGTCACCTTGGGGATTACCCCCAACCATCGTCACGAACGTAAACATGAAGAGGATAAAGATCAGGAGGACCTTGCCGAGGGCCAGCCAGAACTCAGCTTCACCAAAGACACCAACAGCAAGAATATTGCACACACTAGAAGAGGAGACGAATGTTTAGCATGCATTCACACATAGACAGGGAGAGGGAGGGAAGCAGAATTGAGGAAAGAAACCATGGAGCGCATCCTTGACGATGTTCATCAGGATGCAGCTCGGGGTTTTGAGTCTTACCCATATGCGATGATGACTGCGATGATGAAGCCGGCAGTTGGACCAGCGTCAGTGATATTGTCACTCCAGAATGAAACAACGAGGTTCAGAGCGACGATTTCGAAGGGGATCAGGAGAGCCTCGTAGAAGAAGAAGTTCCATCCGACCATGAAGCCAAGGGCGTCATCAACCCAGTGACCAGCAAGACGAATGAAACCACCGGAGACAGGCATGTAAGTGTTCATTTCAGCAATCGAGTTGTTGGTGAGACCGAGAACCATGGCGTAGAGAGCGGTGCAGACGAGGAGACTGCCAGGGCCACCTTTGGCCAGACCGGCACCGATACCGATGAACAAACCAGTACCAATAGTGCCTCCGATAGCGAGGAGTTGAACTTGACGGTTGTTGAGACGGCGATGAAGACCATCTGCGTTACCACCATCATTCTCGAGGATGGGGCTGGGACTCTCGACCCTCTTGGAGGCCTTTTCCGAGTCGGAGGACATGTTGGAGATGTTTCGGCCGAGTTGCTGTTAGTTGATGAGACAGCTCAAAACCACTTGTCAACCTCAGAAGTGATCTGGGGTTGAGAACATGTGGAGATGGGAGATGGGGATGAAGAGAGAGAGAAGGTGTCAACGAGAGAGCGAGAGCAAAGGGATTTATGAGAATGGAACTCATAGAGACGATCCCAGAAGAACACAGCAAGGCAAAACCCACAAGTCGAGACTCAGACATGGTGGTGGTGGAGAGTTCAGTGGGTCAGGTCGTTGGCGGTTGCAATGATCAATCCTTCGATGGTGATGAACCCTTGTTGAGAGGTGAGAGCAAGAATTGCAGACATCGCGTCATTATGGAGTCTCGTTAAGTAACTCGAGAAACGAGAGGACGAGTCCGAGTGAAGATGGTGGATATCGTCGATATTAGAGGAGGCGTAGGCAACTGATTTTCTCCACTGAGCCTCTCTCATCAGGAAGAGCGTACCCATCAAACAACCTCATGAAGCTCAAGGATGGGAAGAGTCCGTTCAACGCATCTTGCAAATTAAGCTTCTCCTTCTCCATGATGTTCATTTCGCAAGTCGCCGAGATCGTCGCATCGCATCGCATTAGATACGTACCGATCTCGTTGCTATTGTTGTTGTAACATGACTTATAAAACTTGTACAGGGAATGACGATCTGAAGGAAGTTTACGAGATGAAATGCCAAGACAGCGCATGACGTCACAGTCTCAAACTCTTCAGCTCACTCACTGTAAGATCACGTGTGTGACTCTCACGTGACGTATTTCATGATTCGTTTGCGGCAAAGGCGCAAGACACTGAGGAACCAGTGGATCCTCGGCTGAGAAACTCTGCAGAGTTTTCTCGATACCCTGTAGAAACAAGCAAAGACAAGAGATGCATGATTCGTTCAAGAGTCTGACAGTGGATGCTGTGGATACAGGAAGAAATATGGTGCGGTTTACACGTACATTCCGCTGTCAAAGACCAGAATCGGCAGCCCAACCCGACGCCCTCACTGTAGGGATGGTCCTCGATCTTGTGTGAAGAGAATCAGAAGCAACCCGGTTTAAGGGACTCATTTACATAATGAATTGCAACGTTGGAGGCTGAGCTTGAGCTTGAAGTGAGATATGATATGACGAACATCGTTGATGGAACCAGGTTTGCATGGTTCAGATCGTCAAGGAATAGGAACAGGAAAGTTTACATCCCAATACGCCGACATCACAAATTCAGGGTCCTCTTATTTAAACAATCCCTTGTTTCATTCACCCGTCATGACATGAAGTTCAAAGCCGCCCAGCATCCCAAGCTTGCGGCTCAACGGCAGAGCGACCGCCAAGTTTCTCATCATTCTTTGCCCCTTCAGGTTCTGGCCGGAGAAAAAAGTCGCTTCCACCGCCGAATCATGGCATCCTCGAGACCCAGAATAGGCAATGCGTCTAGGATGCGCTTATTGGCGGGCAACGCTGTAAGCGCCAAGCAAATTGTACTGTAATGAACTGAGTTTTGCGTTATTTACAATACGTACGACATCGTATTGAACGTTGAACGATGCTCCACTGAGGGAGTGTTGGGATCCAGGGATGATGCAAGGGACGAGGGGGCTGAGCTAACGCTTTTCCAGAGCATGACAGCTGTAATATTCCCCGAGACTGAGGTGATGAAGCTTGTGCTTGTTTGGTCAAGACATTTATTATTATACTATTACATAGTACAGATAAGTTGAGATGATCTAGATCATCAGATTGTCGAAACGAAACATGAAACCGCTTGCATCTCTCGTTCGCGTATCTCAGCCCATTCGGAGAAAAGATGCAGGGTCCTTGTCGGCTTGGGCTGGTCCTAACTTGCCCAAGAAGGATAGCTTCGAGCAATCAATCTTGATAACTCGACTCTTGTTCCAATAATATTCGGTACAATGCAGTGTCTGTATTGATGCGATGTACATCATTGCGCTAAACTCCAACAACAAAGATCGCCAGGCAGGAAAATGCTTATGTCTCATCTTGGGACCGGCAGGTTCAGGCTATGAAGGTGAAGGACTAGGCATCGCTTCTTATTAGTTACAAGGGCTTCATGTAAAGTAAGCCCATGTTTGACTACTCTTATTCGAAACATAAAACATGCCAATGGTCTTTAGCTATTTGAAGTTTCGTCATTGCGCAGCTGACCTGCTACATCCTACAAACACAGACTGTTCTGAAAGGTGTCAGTGGCAGCAACAACGACAACGACAATCATCATTCGAGAAAACTATATGAAAAACAAGAGAAAATAAGTATTGATAATAGTTTTGACTAAAATTACCTCCAAGTTTAGACTGCGTTGGCTTCTTCATCCGCTCTAATCAACGTCTTCACATGAAAGAAGCTTGCTTACCCTGGAGCTCACCCATGGCCCGTGCATTAGCCTCGCAGCTCAGGATAAGCACCTTAATAATTCCAAGCCACCAATTCCAGAAACATTCAGGCAACCTTCTTTCAACATCACCATCCAAAATGTCAGAATACTGGAAATCCACGCCCAAATACTGGTGCAAGCACTGCGAGACCTATGTTCGCGACACAAAACTTGAGCGCAAAAACCATGAATCTACTGCCAAACATCAAGGCGCATTGAAGCGCTTCCTGCGCGATCTGCACCGTAACCACGAGCGAGAAGAACGCGAAAAAGACCGCGCCAAGCGGGAAGTCGAACGTCTCAATGGAGTTGTCGGAGGCTCATCTACAGCGGCAGGTCCATCGTCAAGACCTGCGCCGCGCGCTCAACAGAGCGCACCGACAGAAGCGTCTTTGAAGAAACAGAGAGAACAGCTTGCTGCCATGGGCGTCGCGATGCCGAGCGACTTCAGACCTGAGATGGCTATTCCTGGCGAGTGGACGGTTACGAATACGAGAATTATCGAGACCAAGACAGAAGAAGACGAAGAAGCAAAGGTAGAAGCTAGAGCCAATGGTGTGCGGAAGCGGGAAGCGACGGAGGATGAGAAAGAAGAGGAGGACGCTGTGCGCGGACTGTTCAAGAAGCCCAGACGATGGGGACGAGACTCGAAAGCTATGCCACAGCAAGAAGATCAGGAACTCGATGCGCTATTGAGCGGATCGACGTTTACACCTAGGGCTGTGAAGGAGGAAACAGAGGATACGAACGATGTTAAGAAGGAGGACGATGCGACACTGGACACAATCGTAAAGACGGAAGATGCGACAGAAGTTAAGACGGAGGATAACACAGACGTCAAAACAGAAGCACCTGAGCCTCTGATAAAGCCAGAGCCGGAGCAGGCTGAGTCGGGAGTACAGACTGTGGTGTTCAAGAAGAGAAAGCCCAAGGGCATTCGACAAAAGTGATGAGACTGTCACTGTGTACTATACAACTACTTACATTGCTGGAGCATAAAATGATACCAACTATATGAATAATGAATGATATTCACCACATCCCACCTACACCGATATCCTCAAAAGCCAAATTGATATGCCGTGGAATAGTTTCGTAATTCGGCATTTGGCCCAATGTCCACATCCGTATATCCCGTCGGAGTTAAAAGTTTAAAAGCGAAAAATGAAGCCCAATGGGGATAGCTTCAAAACCAATGACAAGCAGACTCCTCTCCCAGACCTAGATATTCTGTCTTTCACCAATTAGCACGGACTCCACGGAGATGTTGCTTAGAAAGCACACGGGAATAGTCCACGGAACCGTCATCGGAACGGCCATTGTTTGTGGGGTAACACGGCATCTCGGCCTCGATTAATTGCGTCACTCGGAAAGATCTGGATCCGCCTGGAAAGAGGATATAAAACTCGGCCAAGTAACCGCCGAGGAATTTCCCCTCCATTCTATAATTCTGCAGAGAAATAGAAAATCACTATCACAATGGCTTCTAACCAACCTGGCAAGTGCTGCACAGAGGGCGTTCGCCATGAGTAAGTCTGCCCCGAAAAAGGTATTCGCGCAATTTTATATCTAATGAACGCTTTCTTTGCAGGGGCGAGCCCACCGGCAAGATAATCAAGCTCGATAGCGGTCTTGACGCCTACATCGCCACAGCTCCTGCGGACAAGGCGCACAAGGGAACCGGAATTGTCTACATTGCCGATATCTACGGAATCTGGGCCAACAGCAAGTTGATGGCTGATCAGTTCGCCGCCAACGGCTACACCACCATCATTCCCGACATTTTCAACGGCGATGTTATGCCTGTGCCCATGCCTGAGGGTCTTGATATCATGAGCTGGATCACAAAGGGTGCCAAGGGCGATAACCCTCATACCCCAGCTCAGATCGATCCTATTATCGCTGAGTCTATCAAGACGCTCAAGGAGCATGGTGCTACCAAGATTGGAGCTGTCGGATACTGCTTCGGCGCCAAGGTATATCTTTTTAACCTCGACTCACAAGGAAGCACATCGCTAACAGTCTCACTCAGTACGTTATTCGCAACTACAAGGCGGGCATCGACGTCGGTTACATCGCTCACCCCTCTTTCGTCGAGGAAGAAGAGCTCAAGGCCATCACCGGTCCCCTCTCCATTGCCGCTGCTCAAACTGACAGCATCTTCCCCACCGAAAAGCGTCACCGATCCGAGGAGATTCTGATTGAGACTGGCAAGCCTTTCCAGATCAACCTGTTCTCTCACGTTGAGCATGGTTTTGCTGTGCGCGCTGATCTGAGCGACAAGAGGAAGAAATTTGCCAAGGAGCAGGCTTTCTTCCAGGCTGTGCAGTGGTTTGATGAGTACCTTCTTTAGAGTGAGGTAGATGAGTTAATGATATATATAAAGATACTTAATAGAGGTTCAAGAATGTAAATGGTGTATGGTATGCTCAGTGAAACCTTGTCTTGAATTGAAGCGAAACCTTACTGCGGCAGAGGATCCAGAACATTGGAGACTCTAACAAGAGGGACTGCTGAGTACTGTAAGAAAAGTCTCTGTACCACGCAAGGCCTGTAGATTTGAGCATTTAATACTAGTTCTACAATTACTATTTGTTATACCCGTCTTGGCTTTCACCAAGACAGATTCGCGATGCTCTTCCCGCCACGGTATCCAGATCCACGGATCCATTCTCACCTCAAGCCACTGACACAACCCCTGCATAAACCCCCACTGCCCCAAAGTTTCAGTGCCTTCTCTCCCGCTCAGGGGAACACTCGGTGCCGACTCCACTGTGGCGCACCCACTGTCGAGTGAACCGGTTCACTCGAGCTGCGTCTTGTCTCATTGTGATTCAATGCTGACAATCCATTTTCTACTGCAACGTCTCTTCTTTCAGCTCACGCGACAACCTCCAGCTGATTGACCTTCATCACGAAAACCCCGTTACTCGAGGAAAAAACATGCTTCGAGAGTCTCAGCCTTGGTGATGGCCGCCTCCGTCGATTCCATCTCCCATCACCTCCCACCGCTTCTATCTCCGTCCTCGACTCCTCCTCCATCATGCGCCGACACAGCAGACGACAAACTCCCCACGATTCCCTCCGACGAAGACCACTCTTCTGAAGAAGGCTCCCACAGAAGTAGCAGCGTGCGTCGCGTCGAGTCCAACTCTTCTATTTCCGAACCAGCGGTCGAGGATGACGAGGACCAGGAACAAGAGCCCGCGGAGGAGAGTCTAGACAAAGAGAAGGACCAGGATGATAGCACTGCTGTACCCTCTGGCAGGGCCAGTCGCAGCAGCACGATAAGCAATACGACGAACCCTAACGTTCGACGTCTCTCGGCGACTGAGATGCAGCGCCTCACAAACTCTCCTGAGTCGTTACCTGTGGCCCCCGCGCCAGAACGGAGGTCAATTGACCAAGAATCTGCGTCACATCCTCTCGATCAGCGCGAGGCTATACGACAGCCTACCATGCGCCTCGATGATGCGACTCCCCCGGCGCAGCAAAATGGTGTCGCCGTAGAGGCTCGCACTGGCTTGACTTCTGCTCTGCGGACTGCGAGAGATATTCAGATGGATATCCACCGACGCCCATCGCCTGGAGCGAGAACTCTATCTACGCCCCCTACGAGCCGTCCCTTGGCTGGCGAATCGAGTGGGAGATCTTCACCGAGACGATACTCTTCTTTCAACTCAACTGGACGACCTACATCTCTACATATCAACCTCGATGGTGCAGGCGGAACATCCCCTGTTCTCAACGCCCGGCCAACGCCTGCGACAGCCATACCTCTTCAAACAGATTCAGCCGGCCTTCGACCACCATCGCCGATTCCACCGATCATTCCTCTTCCGCCCATGTCGTTACCTACACATCTGCAGCTGGAACTGGCAGCTCAAAGACCTAGTCCGTTATACATCCACCAGTCCCACGCTTACGATATTCCCTACGAATCCAATGCCGTCAAATTCGAGCGTCTTAAGAATGTGATCCTCTTACCGCCCCATCTCGAAATGACGCTTAACTTTGGGGCTCTGGCATGTCTAGATGCTTGGCTTTGGAACTTCACCATTCTTCCTATGCGCTTTATCCAGGCTGTCAGCATGTTGGTCCGTTGGTGGGGCTATGTGGTCCTCAAAGAAGTTCGATGGCTTCTCGGCTTCGTGTGGTATGGTCTTGGACGGCTTTGGCGAAGAGGTAGGACCTCACGAGCCGATGAGACCTCTGATGAAGGAAGATCACGCAGTGAAAGTCGTACTCGAGGTCGTTCCAATGATGAAAATGGGAGTCATGATTTCAAGGCAAACGGGAACGGGAATGGAAACGGACACTTCAAGCCTTTGCAGTCTCGATCTCAACCCAAGTCTGGAGCATTTCGTCATAAGAGGACGAAATCCATGCCTTCAAATCTCTCGGCCTTCCACAAAGCTGATCTTCTCCAAGGCGCTGTCATAATATGCAGTTCCATGGCCTTGATGACTCTCGACGCCAGCCGTATGTATCACTTCATTCGAGCTCAATCCGCCATCAAACTCTACGTCATATACAACATTCTTGAAGTCGGCGATCGACTTCTTTCAGCTCTGGGACAGGATATTCTGGAGTGTCTCTTCAGCACGGAAACGCTCTCACGTAATGCGTCTGGTCGTTCCAAAGTCCTTCTCCCGCTGGGCATGTTTATGCTTGCTCTTGTATACTGCTGTCTTCACTCGATTGCACTGTACTATCAGGTCATCACCCTCAATGTTGCTGTCAATTCTTACTCCAATGCCCTGTTGACCCTTCTTCTCTCGAACCAATTCGTTGAGATCAAGTCAACTGTCTTCAAGCGCTTCGAGAAAGACAACCTCTTCCAGCTCACCTGTGCTGACATTGTCGAGCGCTTTCAGCTTTGGATTATGCTCTTCATCATCGGGATGCGTAACGTCGTCGAGGTCGGCGGCCTCAGTGTTCCAGGTGCAGGCTCGGAGTCATATGATGAGACGTCTGTACCTCATCACAGCCCCTCTATCCTACCACACAGCTTTACTGTACTACCCTCGTGGCTCATGTCAGGCGAAGTTCTCTCCCCTTTCTTCATTGTCATTGGTAGTGAGATGCTTGTCGATACTATTAAACACGCCTATGTGACCAAGTTTAACAACATCAAGCCAGCTTTCTACAGCCGTATTCTTGACATCTTGTGTAAAGATTACTACACCAATGTAAGTCATCCTCATCCCTTATCATATTACGACTAACGTCCCTAGGCTTTCATGACTCCCTCTCTGACCAAGCGTCTCGGTCTCGCTGTCATACCCCTATCTTGTCTCTTTATTCGCGCCTCCGTCCAAACCTACCACATGCTTCTATCCACACATCTCCAAATGCCTATGCCGATGCCCATCCCTCAATCAACACAAACATCCCTCTCCGAAGAATCAGCCACACCCTCATCACCCGCTATGATAGCCGCCCTCAACCGCTTCGACTCTCTTATCCGCGACTCCCTCGGCCGCGCAACATACGGATATCCCTACGGCTCACCCCTGAACTCCCGGCCCTGGTACTCCTGGACATCTGACGACTTTATCGCCGCCATAACCATGGTCGTCGTCTTCTTCATCGCCTTCCTCGTCTTACTCATCCTCAAACTCCTTCTAGGCATGGTCCTTCTCAAGTACTCCCGCAACAGATACGCAAAGATGAAGCGTGCAGAACAACAAGGCCGCGCACCTGAATCTTTTGATACGCCCGGTGGACGACGAGTCGGCGGTTTTGGTCAGGTTGAGGTTGGAGAAGAGCGACAGCGATGGATTCATGCTGATAGGAACGAGGGGTTGAAGGGTGGTAAAGGACCGGGGAAGAGGGTTGAGAAGGAAAAGAAGAAGGATGATTTTGAGAAGGTGATGAGGTATGACATGGTTGCCAAGAGGATTTGGTGATTGCATTATTCAGTAGCATTCTACGGCGTTTACTTTCGAATTACATGATCAGGTTAAAGACAATGCTGTTATCCTTCTATCAAACATACATTGGTGCACTTACGGAATAGTATGAAGAAAACAAATGTCCATATGAAAGGTATCTTTCTAATCCTAGGTATCAAAAGTCCTCCCTCTATCCTCGAAGCCATTAAAGCTTCATCGTAAAATCCCAGCGCTTGCCATCCTGATTTTCCTTTTCCGATTCCATTCCCTTTTATACCCATGCATCTCCTTTGCATGATGCTACTACGTTATACTCTATCAACGCATCATAGTCTAGTGCGTGCTTTTTCTTCATCAAATCATATCGCAGTTCGTCACTTTTATGTAATCCACCAAACTGAAAATTCGTCAAGTCGTGATGTGTGTCCGTTTACTGAATACCAGCAAGCTTGACCAGGCCAGGGTTGTTGGCCAGGAGGTCAGGCTTAGCCTTGTACAGGTTCTGGACGGTGTGCTGGAGAATCTCCCGAGTCTCAGACTCGAGTTGTTCCTCAGGAGGGCTGAGGACCTTCTCGAACACGTTGATAAGCTGGGGAGTAAGCTGCTCAACAGTGGGGTTGGACTGCTGGTAGAGCTTGTAGATGTTGTCGTAGATAGGAGCGTTCTCCTCGTAGTCCTCCTGGAGAGGAAGGACATTGACGACAGCGGGAAGAGCCTGGGCAACGAACTCGTTGTTGGGGTTCTTGGTCATCATACGAGAAACGGCACCAGCGACGTTGTCAGTCATGCGCATCTCGTTCACAGTCAGGAGAGGCTCAAGCTTCTCCCAGAGAAGAGGATACATGGGGAAAGTCTTGCCGGTGTCGGCAGAGTTGAGGACAACGAGACCAATGGCATAAGCAGCGTTAGACTTGGCCAGAGGGTCGGGGTCTGTGAGGCGGCGGACAAGGGCTTGGCCAAGAGACTCAGTGAAAGGAGTAATGGCCTCGCCAGTGTACTTGGTAATCTCAGCGATGGTGCCAACAGCGGTGGATCGGTGAAGGTCCTCGCTGGAGCTGGCAAGTCGGAGAATGGGCTTCTCGAAGATCTTCCATAGCTCACCGAAGTTGTTGCCGAGAGCGGCAGCAAGGCCGACAACGACGTCAAGAGCAGTGTCGATGACGAGCCAGTCGTACTCAGACGAACCGGCATCAACATCTTGCTCCTCCTCCTCGTCACCAAGATCTTGCTGGCAAGGGTGAGATCGGGTAATGATAAGACCAACGACCGAAACCATCTCCTGGAGGAGACCATCCTTGGAAGCAAGAAGAGCAGGACCGCAAGCCTTGAGGGTGGCAGCGATGTTGCGGTTGATGTCGGTAATGACGGAACTATTTAACTGTTAGTAATGATTCAAGACCAGAATGCAAGAAACAAGAAGTAACAGTGCCATGAATCAGAAGTAGATTAGACGTTTTCTCAGCAACCGCATTTTGCGTCTGAGTGAGCTGGGTATAACGCAAGGTATTCATCATATTGGCAGAAACAGAAAAGACAATGGGGGTCAACTAACCGTTCGCTGTCGTCAGACCAGATGGTCATAGTGGCCTTCTCAAGAGCCTGGCCCATGCTGATGAGCGAGGTAGGGGGAGTGTGCTTAGGGGGAAGACCAGCCTCCCACTTAACACCAGCGCCCTCCTCCCAGACCTGGAAGACACGGGCGTAGGTGCGCCAGAGGGTGGAGATGGCGGTCTTTCGGCATCCCTCGTATGTGTGCTCGGTAAAGGGAGAAACCTTCTCGATGGTCTGCTCGACGTAGGTCTCGAGGTTGGAGCTGTTGCAAGAGTTGGAGATGACATCACCAAGGACGTCAAGAGCAATCTCCTGCTCAAGAGCGACAGCAGTCACAGCACCAAGATCCTCGAGGTCCTCGATATCATCCCAGTCCTCGTCACCGCCAGTGGCGATGGTGATGTCGTCCTGAGTCTCAGGGGCCTTAACCTTGACACGTTTGCCACCAACGACAATGGCACCGTCACCAAGCTGGCTGGCGTCAACACCGGGAAGCTCAATCTCCTCCTCCTCAAGCTCGAGAGAAGAGAAAAGACCCTTGAAGACACCGGGAAGGAAGTGGTCGAACTGCTCGTGGTAGACCTTAGACAAGTTGGACCACAAGATGAAACTGGTCTCCTTGAGGCGGGGGTTGTCAAGGCCGAGAGCCTCCTCGCTAGCGGACATGAGGTCCATGACATAGGGCTGGAAAGACTCAGAGCCGACGGCCATGGCAATGCGGCCCAAGCTGTCGCAGGTGGAGCTTCGGAGGTCGAGAGACTCCTCACCCTCCTTGATGGAGACGAACTTGCCAAGAGAAGACATGACATCCTTGAAGTAAGGCTCGAAGCCCTTCTCCATGGAAGAAGCGATGGCACCAATAGCAGAAGCAGCAGCAGCCTTGACGCCAAAGTCCTCGTGGTCGAGGAGACGGACCATGGGGCCAATTAGGTTGGGACCATACTGGGCCATGATCTTGGTGTCGATGCCGTCACCAAAGGTATCAAGGGCACCGCAGGCGCAGCGGATGATGCTGACGTTCTTCTTGTCGGAGGGGCCCTGAGAGGCAGCCTCGAGGTTCTTGAGGACGGAAGCAATGATCTGCTCGTGGTGAGAAGACATCTCGTCGGCCATCTCCTCAGCGAGGTGGATCAGACCAACAAGAGAGGCATGTCGGACCTGA
Organism: Fusarium sp. NRRL 25184; assembly: GCA_013755755.1. Taxonomy (NCBI): domain Eukaryota; kingdom Fungi; phylum Ascomycota; class Sordariomycetes; order Hypocreales; family Nectriaceae; genus Fusarium; species Fusarium sp. NRRL 25184. Next base: position 97,589 of record JABSSZ010000282.1, read on the forward strand.
GTCTCGGAGTCCTCGAGAAGAGAGATGATGGTAGGGAGAAGAGGTTGGAGTTGAGTAGAGATGAAGTCGGGAGCACCCTCAGCAGCGTTACCGAGAGCGAGCATAGCCGCCATACGGAACTTGGGATCGTTGTTGGTAGCAAAGTGGGGGAATTGCTCGAGAAGAGGAACGATAGCCTGTCGGGGAGGGAGCTCATTGGACAGGGTGTCGATGAGGCTGATGGCGGTACGGGCAGGAGACATGTCCTCCTCGTCGTCGTCGGCGTCGAGCTCGGTAACAATGTGCATGGCCTTGACCATGAGCTCAGCGGCCATGTCCTTCATGCCCTGAATCTTCATGCGTCGGTAGCGGACACACTGGATGAGGAAAGCGAGAGCCTGAGATCGGGCGTCCTCCTCAGCGTTGACGTTGCCGCCAAGCTCAATCATGAAGGTGAGGAGGTCACGGAGGTGAAGGGCAAGGAGGGAAGAGTCGTAAGCGATGAAAGAGTGGAAGACCTCGAAAACGATCTTGTAGCTCTCCTCATCCTCAGCCTCGACGGAAGCCTTCAGAATGTTGACCAGGCTAGGAACAAAGTTCTGCATGGCCTTGAGGGACTCGGGGTCCTCCTCAGGCTCGACAATCATGAGGATAGCACCAATAGCACGGACGATGTTGATGCGGACCTCCTTACTCTGGGGGTCCTCAATGCGGGCCTGGAAGAGCTTGAGAAGCTCATGTGTGTGGTCGGCAAAGTGGGTAGGGTCCTCCTCGAGGATAGCGTAGAGGAGGAATGAACCAACCTCACGGGCAACAACATTATCGTTGTTGGTGAGAGGAAGGAGGTGCTTGAGGAACTCCTCACCCTCACCATTCTCCATATCAGCGCTGACAATGCCGGCGATAAGACGGGCGAGGGAGTGGCGGACACCAGCGGAGGACTCCTTGAGGACACCCTCAAGAAGGTGGTTTCGGGCGAGCTGTCGCTGGTCCTGGGCGGTCTTCTCCCAGAACTTGGGGATCAGACGAAGAGCCTGGACCGAGGCGAGCTGTCGAACACCGGCGTCTCCATGTGTGAGGGAGATCTCGACGAGGGCGAGCAGCGACTCGGGTTGTGTGTAGAAGTTCTTCTGGAGCTCGGCGGTAACGGCCTTGACCTGCTCTGTGTTGGCTGGAGAGAGAAAATGTCAGCATCGAAGTTTGTGCAGCGAGGCAACAAGTAGCAGCAAGGCAGAGCAGAACTTGCCGGCTGTTTATCGTTGACGTAGATGATAGAACTTACGGACTTGGCTCCCTTCAAGGAGCTGAGCAAGCTTCCCCTTATCCATGATGATTTCTTTGTCGAAGCTTGAACGACAGAGAAGGAAAGAAAAAGAGAAAAGGAAAGAGGAAAAGAACCCGAAGGTTTATAGTAGTGAAGAGAAGGAAAGAAAAGAGTCGCGAGAGACCCGCGCCGAAAATTTTAAATTATTTGGGGTCCCTCGAGTCGAGTCGAAATTAGCATGGAAGAGAAAAAAATTCCCAGGCCCCGCTCTTGCAGGTGCACACGCTGGTTGGCAGTGGTGGTCCTAGCCCAGCCTGGCCAGGTAAGCCAGGGTCTGTTGTTGCCCCTCGTTTCTTCCACTTTTAGCGCGGGGCTTTTGTGGTGATGATTCCCTGACGGGTTAAGAAGACGCCGAATGAAGTTGTATGTAGTTAATGCTTGATCTTGACCGCCTTTGGTGGGTGGGAGTGATGCGTTGTTGTCTTTTGTTTCGTCGGCCTTGTCTAGACTCGTCTCTGGTGGGATGGGATGGTTATTGTTGACGCCTGATTACTCCAGGCATCGCTGAAGATGTCGGATAAATGCAACCTTGACAGCCACGACAAGCCCTCGAGTTTGCTGGCACCGGCCGAGGTACTGCACTAGCTCAGGTGCATGGCAGCAATGAACCATGGCCAATGATTGCTGGCTGATAGGCCCATGATGACGTTGGTTGGCTGCTTGACATGCGTTAGGCTGATTGATACGCTCCCAGAAGTCTGGGTTTCGGATGCTTATCACCAAGCGATCAGATACAGCTTCATCAAGAATTAGTTGACGGTCTGTTAGGCATGAAAAAAATACTGCCATAACGCTGCTATGAACTGCCACCAAGCAATGTCCAGTACGCGTCAGAGAAGATGCGACGGCACCACTAATCCAGACTATAGCCTGTACGTCACCAACTCTGTTCAGACAGCTTCATAGCTCACTCCGACTTAACTTGACGCAGCTCAACTGTGAGACAAGTCGCATCATTTGCCGTACCTGACGGCTACAACAGTTACCCAGTGATGCTTTGTACTCCCGTCCACAACACATGGTACGACGTGCTCAATCGACGCTCTTCTTGCCAGGCACACAAATGCGATCATTAATCTTGAGAGCCTCACAATTGAGGTCCGGATTCTTGTTCTTCAAGTCATCAACGCTCACTCCATTCTTGTTCGCAATCTCCCAGCATGTATCGCCCTTGTGAATCGCATACGCCACTGTGCCCTCCGGACAGTCAGCGATGGGAATACGCTCGTCCGACGAAGAACCCTTGTAACCGAGGAACCAGAAGAGCAGGACGAGCGATAAGATGACGAGCATGAGAAAGTTGAGAAAAGGCTTCATCTCGGTGAACCACGACATCTTGGGGCGTTGCTGCTGGCTTGTCATGAGGAAGGTCTCGGTCTCTTGACCTTCAGGACGAGCTTCGCCGACCTTTGTGAGCTGGCCGTATTCATTACCTGGAGCGCTCTCCCAGTAGCTGCCGTCGGCGTCGCGGAACGTGTAGACCTGAGTGTCAGCATCGTAGCCTACTCTCTGCATGCCCTCTGGAAGACGCTCCTCGTCGGTGTCGTAGCGAGAGAATCGAGACATTGTGATTGGTGATCGTTAACTGAGATGGTATTTGATGTGATTGATGAATAGAAGAAGAGGGAGAAAGATGGAAAGATGGAAGAGCTTGGGCTGCCTCCTTTGAAACATGGATATCACGTTCCCTCGCTTGTTCAGGGGACCGCGTCATGCCTTAGGTAAGCATCTTACAGGCATAAGCCTGCTGAAGCCACCGTCATCCAAGTCACCGAAAGCGGAAAATAGACAACAGGCAACCGTCAACATCAATTGCGAGAAATGTTCTTGATATGATTGAATATCATGATTACAGCATCGAATTGTAGGCTGTTGCGATGCAGTAACGAAACCTCGTCATGTCGTGTAGAGTACGAGGCGTGACTCATTCTGCGCACGCACTAGGTGTCATGATTTTCATATTACATGGTATAAGAATATATCGCAATATAATCCCATGCTCTAGTGTAGAGAGAACAATTCAAACAGAGTCCTGTAACATGGAACTCTGTCTTACATTACCTAGGTCAATATTTATGCCTCCGTCCAGGTCAGAACCGCCCGCCTGCCTGCCAACTTACATGCCTTTGCAACACATCAAAAGCTACTCCCATACATAATATTTGAGCCTGCAAGCGTACTTTCGGGGTAAGGGGTAATTCTATAACGACTGCCTTCCTTCAAAACATTGATAATACCTCTCCTTCCATACTTTACGCAACCCAACAGCTCATCATCAACAATAACAACAAGGCATTGCCCATCATCTTTGAGCTACCTCTAGTCATAATCAGCATCGCACAGCTTCTTCAGACGTCTTCCAACCATCCTTCATATTATTTCCATCGACGACTGTCATCATGAAAATTCCTTTTCGAGTCCATGATCTGATGATCGTTTTCGATGCCACAACAGGCGGAAGAGCCCGTGTTACGGCGTTAAAAGAAGACATTCCCGATATCATCAACTTCGTAGCTCTTACTGACTGCTTTGAGCGCATTGGAGTCCTAGCCTATACCACTTATTCTTCTGAGGACCCGATACAATGGTCTGGATGGTTCTCTCCTTTTAGTATTACCGGCACTCCGAGTCAAGACGACATACTCAACTTCGTTAACGGTTTAGAGACGCCCGATGAAGATGACCCCGAGTACAAGTCAAATGGAGCTGCAAAAGCGGCTCTTGCCAAAGCGTATCAGGAGATGAGAGCGGGTTAGAATCCGACTATCCTCCTTCTTTATACCCATGCGCCTCCCATGTTGGAGCATATCAGTGGGCAAGATGAGTCCAGTTCGGGATATTACAAGTTCGAGCAGCTTCAACTTCTGTTGGAGTATGGTGGAACAGGTCAATTTTTCAGGGATTGGCTTACTGGCGCCCATATTCTCACGGGCAATGTTTTCCATAACAAGAGTGCTGTGGTACTTTCTTTCGGATCCACCCCCGACATCAGTAAATGGAGCCCATATCTCCATCTGTCTACCATCACAGGAGGCGGTTTCTATCTCATGAATTATAGCCGCAGAGACATTTCTCGACTCACTATAGCCCTGCTCCTCGTTTGGATGCGGGCTGAGGGAAATATGGACATACCAGCGTCCCGCAAAATAGACTTCAAACGAGACTTCACCACCAAGATAGATGTCGAAGCCGATATTGAGAGATCCTGCGGCAAGGATATGAACAACCTTGAGAGTACCCATCATATTGTTGGGCCACGCGCCTTCCTCCGTGCCCGATATGACAATGTCACCCATGACAGCGGGCAATACAGCATATACACAAGCAGAAACTTAGCCAGGAAGTATATTTATGGCGATGAAGACTACAAACACGTCATTTTAGAACACCTTGATAGAATTATCAGCAACGATGTATTGGTCATCGCTATCCATCCCCTTTACGGGCAACTTTTTCGCGCTGTCTTTAGCGACCAACCTGGCAACGACAACAACGTAAAGAGAAGCCTCTTGGCAAGGTTTAGAGCCCAGGTTACTCAACTTCCCGATGCCGGAGATAGGAGGCAAATACAGGATTGGCTAAGAGAGTCGTATACATTTTTCCATGAGATCAATCAGAAGATCTCAGCTCTTCCTGCACATCACCAATTCCCACTTGTATGTGTAGATCCAGCCATGGTCGATTCAGAGCCAAATCAGTACGATGCCGCCCTTACTCGTGCCCAGTTACTGAACATCTGGACGTCGTGCGACATGGAAATTCTGAATCGCTTGGGAAATATTCTGATCCGGATGCATTACGTTCAACAGGAGCAGGACATGCCTGCCAACGTGGCAATCTCTTGGACTTGCCTTACTCCTCGGATCCCTCTTGAACTAACAATGCCTGAGTACGGGGGCAAATTCTAGAATTACTTGCTCCATGCTGTCGTTCCTGGAACGCAGCTTGAAGATCGCCCAGCTTCTCTCCTTGCTGCATTTGCCACAAGCCGAGGGATAATCCCATTAATGGATACAGCTCACCATCAGCTCATGACATTTCGGGACAAGTGGATCACGACCGAGAATCCCGGAACGTGGAGATTCGAGTGGTTGTCTCTCTTAGTAGAAGCAGACCGGGTCTTCGAGAAAAGGCGTTTGCTTCAACCCGATCACGATCAAGAGAGCATTCTCAGAGGTGAAGACCGTAAGCTCTTCCAAGCGCTAGTGGATTACCATAAGCTTGAGAAGAGTCTCACGGTTAAACTTTCTGTGAAGACTGGTTGGCATCCAATCAATGAAGAGGCTGCGGTGATTCACGCGGAGATATGTCAAAGATGCAATCGTCGCCGTTCAGTCACGGTGATGACTTCGGACCGTATATGCCGGTACTGTTCCGCTGGTCGCAATCCCATCGACGCACCTGAGGATCATGACGATAGCATACCTGTGCTTTGGACTGAATACGGTTCTTGTCAAGCTCAGTACGTCGTTGACGACGATGACAAAGAGAAACCTCCCGTGTGTTTCTACTGCGAAAGCGGAAGCACGGCGCCAACCGTGCAATGTTCCGAGTGCCTCAGCCGAATTATCTGGCCCGAGGAAATCGACTTCAAAGATGTCGATCCGAACAATTTCCAGTGCTGTGGCTGTGTGTTGGACGTATCTACTATCAAGAGCCACGAAACGACTGTAGGTGACCTGGTCAAGCAGAACATATCAAGCTTCCTCAGAAACGATGACAATTCCATCAAGAACCCCCTACAAGGGGAGTCTTTATTCGATATAACAAGGGACTGCGATTTGGCTCAACTCCCCAGCAAGGTTGAAGTCCTGCCTGATAACAATTCCCCTTTGCAACTGGACGGCAAGTTTATTCACAACCAGACCGAGTTGAAAATGAAGCTTCGGTACATCATCTTACCGCCAGAAATCAAGAAATGTAGAGGTTGTTTGGAGGAAAAGTCGAGTCTACACTCTGTATGCACATACTGTAATGGTATGATGTGCACTGACTGTGCGGACGACCGGTACTGTGAGAGAGAGAGATGATCTCCCCCCCTGCCTTTTTTGCGGAAACCCCGTGTCTGAGATACGCCTACCGATGTGTCCGGTGTATGAACTCTGACAAACAGAAGTTTACTGTCAGAGTATGTAACTCTATTCTAAGTATAAATTAGAACTTTGCAAGATCGTGGTTAAGACTCAAGCAATCCCGATATCATGTATTGAATTGTGAAGAGATTGAGTTTAGCATCATGCAAGGCATCATGGAGTGAATCTAACTTGAACTCAAACTTCAGTCTTGTGTTTTAATCCATCACAGTTTCTAGACCCTTGATAAGTATAGATACATTTTTAGACAAAGTTTATGTCGACAGTACATGCCAGCAGACTTCTGCAAGATGTATGATTTGGCGAAAGTTCATCAGGCGATACGGTGTAATTTATCCAGACCGGCGGCTCATGTTACTTCACTTCTTGCATTGGATACTATGCGATTGAAGCAGCTGCCTGAAACGGATTGGCAAGGACTAGCATGAACCAATAATTGGTTGCTTACAGTACCCCTGTCGCCATTACATCCACAGCTCATATGCTCAAGTCATGGCCCAGAACTTGAACAAAAGCCCTCCATCAACCACGGTGCATCATAAAACGAAGAACAATTGAGAACAACATGACAGGCTGTCCATCCCTAGAAGTGAATTCACGAGTCACACGACAGGACACGACTACATTCACAGTCAACCTCGATGAAGCATTTGCTGTCGGAACTGGTAAGCCCTTGTCCAAGAGCTCACCTCATTGCTAACAAGCACAGTCCCCCATGGAGGGTATCTATCGGCCATGTTCTTGCGCGCAGCCAGTATCTACCTTGCACCCTACAGTCAACCAGATACCTTCGCGGCTCATTGGCATTTTCTCAGTGCCACACATATTGGTCCTGCTGTACTTGTAGTAGAGGAGGTTCGAAGAGGCCGGGCATTATCGATCCTCCATGTTACGCTGTATCAAGGTCTCTTGTCTGAGAGCCCTTGGATATCTGATAAGTCTAAAAAGAAGGTCGCCGCATATGTCACCAATACTTTTCTCAATGGTGAGCAAGGCCTCGGTCTGCCAACTGGCTTTGAACTCACTGCGCCGCCTCCTTCAGTCGACTTGACCAAGCTGGCAACAGATAAAGACCCCAATTGGAAGCGCTTACACATGGTTGTGATGGATGTAGCACCCATGATGCAACACGTCGAATTCTACTCCCCCAAGCACAAACAAACACCACCAGCGACATGGGATCTCTGGCTCCGCATGTCCAACAACGAACGCTGGACAACATGGGCACTCGGCTACATCGCTGACGTCGCGCCCGCCCTTATAATCGAGGGCTACCGACCAACAGACTTGGATGCGCCAGTTCCTCAAGACAGGTTCGCTTTTGACAAGATCTTTTGGATGCCTACCGTGTCGATGAGCTTAGACATCAAGAAAGCGTTGCCGAAGGAGGGTGAGGAGTGGTTGAGGATACGGATCAGTGCAAAGGTTATTAAGAATGGGAGGTATGATGCTGAAGTGATTGTTTTTGATAGGGAGGATGATGTTGTGGCGTTGAGTAATCATGTTGCGCTGATATTGGATGGGGAGAGGAACTGGGGTCGTAAGGAGAAGCTGTAGGGTGGCTCTGAGCAGACATGATACATATTCGTTGATAGATAACTTAATCCACGGACTCACGAGACCCGTCTACGGATTAAAGTTGGGTAGAATTAAATAATGATCGACTGAAACATTTGGTACTCGTTTCATCTTCAGCTCTTGTTTGGACATCATCTCTCACGTCTGAATACCAGAGGAGGTTGTCCAGTAACATCTTATAGCAACGGAATATGTTCAATTTTGCCAGAATCGGTCCCGTCGCACCGAATAAGCATGGCATCAGGATCCCTTTTTAACTCCATAATCAAACGGTCATCATTAAGCGTCCAGCTTCCCAATTTCATCCAATAATTCAGCCGATTGAGGCTGAGATGTTGATGCGAGCCGGGACGGGATGACTTTAGCGCCCGCTCCCCGCAATCAACCAACCATTCAGGGCGAAACCCGCTAAAGTTTAAGGCTATCAGCCGCAACGTCATGACGGGCCGTAACCTAACTCAATCTGAGACTCATGACCTGGTGAGGTAAAATTCCAGTCAGAGCTTCCCTTCTCAAGGTTTCACCTTTAAACGCAGGAAATATGCATAAATCGGTGGTGATATTCCATGTTAAACCCGTACCCGAACCCTTTTCTTCAAAGCCTTTTCTTCAAGGCTACTTGACCTCCTGAGTTGAGGCCTGCGACGACCCTCGATGCGGCCACAGCCCCCAACGTTTCCAGTGCATCCACTCAATAAGCACTTGGCCCAATTGAACCCTGGACTCTACAGCCCTGGGTGCCATCCCCTGTCCTTGTTAAGAAAGATGCGCGACTGCTAAGTTCAAACCAGGCTCTACGCCTGTGGGTTTGTCCAGTTTGTTCTTCTTTCATCACTTCTTCTGGCCTTTTCCACTTTGTAACGATGGTGACGCCTTGAACGACTAAATACGCCGGAATTGGTTCATGGCTGTGCGTGACGATCGCTTTATGTCGTGTTGATCTCTGTCAAACTCAGCCTCCGAGCCCACGACGAGCGAGGACAGTGTGCCCATAATTGATAGCTGGACCGTCCACCGCTCTACGACTCCGACCAGCCGTTCTACTACGTGGTGCCAATCATCCTCGACCGAGACGAACGAACGAACAGGCCGAGAGAATATCACAACCTCCACACCATGTCTAATGCTGACCCTGGAGTCGTGGTGGCCATCGTGGCTCTCCTCGTGTCCTTGGTTGCTCTGGCAGCTACCTTCATGCAGGTCATGCAACAATACTACGCCTCTGCCGCAGGATACGCTCAATGCAATGAGAAAGTCATGGGGAAATGGGCACTCACAAAAACCCGTCGCTTCTCCTGGGACGAGCTCCGGTTCGAGGTCGAGTTTGAGGCCCCTGTGATTTTCGTCTCGCCCCCAGACAATCAACATGGCCCAATTCGCGGAGCAGAGATATACTTTCTAGATGGAAGTCCCCAGAGTCTCGAAAACACGTGGTCTGAGCTGGACATCAATCCCAGAGAGGAATATGCCAATAAGACGAAACGAGAGCGTATCCATACTGCCGATAACGAACGAGCTTCGTGGACATTACTTCTCAGCGCTGTGCAGCGTATGGAGCACGAGTCGCAGAAGTGGCAGAAGAGCCAATACGAGGGCATGCATAAACAAATTGGCCCTCCTAATACACAAGCACAGCACCATGATCTTCCTACCAACCCTCCCGGTTTATACGATGCGCATACTATGACAGTAGCTCTTCAACGGAAACGCAAGAGCTGGGATACAATGCCTGCAACTGTTCTCCGCCCCTACGCGACGACGACTATGTGCCATCTTATCGAGATGTTGGCGGCTTTGGGAATTTACTGGAAAGAATTCGATCGCAAGCGTGAACGCTATCATGCTGAAGGCAATGGTTTTATGGTTATTGGCGAAAAGGTCACTGATCTCGGTTTAATGTTTACCTTCAGTATTTACGGGAGGAGTCGCTTCGAGGCAAATCGAGTGATTCCCGTTGACCAGGTCAAGGAGCTTTGTTTTGGCTATGTGTCGACTATCTACAGCGTGCTTCTGGATCAGCGACGCCTCCGGTTTCCTGAAGACGATCCAGAGAACTTGGCTTTTCTCCAGCTGGCAACTCGGGAGGAAATCTCCCAGACCCTCATCCGAATTGGATGTAATAACAATGCTGTCCGTGCCTTCCAGGATGCTGGCAAGCATACATCACATCTGTTTCCAGGTAGGTTTCTTTACCTCGCTGCATACACATATACTAATAATTCTAGTCTCCTTCGAAATCCTCGGTATGCTGAGTCGTACTTTTCACATCAAGAATAGCATGTTCACCCATATTCCCAACCCGACATCAGATCGCTGGGACAAGCAAGCAGTATCACTGGTCAAAGTGATGGAAGCTTATGAGGACCTTGTTCCGACTTCACTGCCCGGAGCCCGTCGAAACCCCGTCATTATCGACAAGATTAAGAAGCACGTCGACCAAATCCTGGCCTTCAACAAGGACGAAAGCGTGACCGAGAAAATGTGTACCCTCAAGGCACTCCACGAAGCCATCGACGATTGCGATCAGATCTTGACAGCCAAGGAGCCCAGTGGCACTGTTACCCCTTTTATAGAGCAGTTGGGCATCAAGGTTCATGAGTCCGAGGTACAGAAGAAACGACGAGAAATGGTCCAAGATGTTTTGCGATCACACATCCAAGAAGTTCTACGTCTTCTAAACGACGGAGAAGACCGTTCATCCGATACGCAATCTCTACACGCTGAATGGAGTCCGGCGACACCACACACGCGACAGGATGGACAGCCTAGAGTTGCGCCCATCGGATTCGAGGACATGCACGAGGCCAGTCCTGATGAGCGACAGCACAAGTTTTTGGAAGTTTACTTTCACGTTATTCGTGAGAAGGTTATCCCTCGTGCTGCCCGTTCAACGGATCGCAGAACGAGCCTTGTTGGAGCTCCTGCAGGGTATGGTTTCCGTCGCGCAGGCACAGGTCGTACACAAGCATCCAGCATGCGTGGCATCGACCGGGCTTCCTCGCCGCCTCCCCCCATGCCAGCCCCTCGTCTACAAACCAGCGTGGAGAACATTCCTCTTGGTCCCATGGCCAACGGCCGTCCATCCATGTCTAGCAGACCTGGCAGTGCTGTGAGTGAAGCGTATTCATTAGCAAGTGAGCAGCCAAGACACAGACTCGAGGCTGCTTTGTATGAACAGGAAGTCTCGCATGATGATGTTTGGTGCACGCTGATTTTCCGCATGATATGCTGGTTAATGTTGCACGACTTTAACAAGTTGGATGTACAGTTGAGTAAAAGCGAACTATTGGGGAGTCGTATGCCAGTTTACATAGCATGATACATTGGATGAGAGTCTATATTTGGAAATGATTGGATGTTAGCGAGGGGTTTGGATTGAAATCAATAACGGCGTATCATGCATGCGATCCTTGGGAATACCACAAAAAGCGAAGGTCAGCGATATTTGGTCAGCAGAATGAACTTGATCACAAAACACTCATTTCGGAGCGAATGACCCCTGAATCAACTAAAAACTCACCGTCTGTTTCAATACATGATCCAACATTCCTCAACCGCATCATGAAGACCCAGCTCTAGAATCGGCGAATCGCCCAACAAGGCCCCGATCGGACCACCCCCGCATCCACTGTCGGCACTCGTCCGGTACAGGAAATCCGGATAAGCCGAGGGATGTCTTGACTGGCACCTAGGCTGACTAACTCCGAATCGGAGAGCACGTGAGTTTAGAACGGAGGTGAGATTTTTACAGTAAGCCGTGTGGCGAGGACTCGGCGGTGGCCGTAGATGGGGATTGGATGGCCGGGAATGGAGTCGGCGAATGGTGGATCATGATTTATTATGGAAACATTGAGTTAGGAGAAGGTTTGTTGTGAATAGATTCAAGAAGGGATGGCATAAACAAGGGGCACTAGGTAATAAATAAGTCGCAGAACCTCAGTCAGCTGAAAAAATATGACCGAGTATCCAGAGTAGAGAAAAGGAGTTGCGACTACGGTACATTATCTCCTCTTTTATTGGACTGCTCCCTTGGATCAACCTTGATCACATTTGGGTTATCCCTTGACGGAGATAAACATACATAACAATAGAAGCTAGAATAGAACCCGATAAACCCAATTCATTGTTTCGTGTAATCGATCTCTTCTCATAGACGTCCAATGTTCCAGCGCCATTCTCAAACCCTCCAGGTTCCAACAACACAGACATGGAGATATCACGTGAGGTTGCAACAGGCAACCTGAGCTGAATACCATCACGGGCCTTGATTTCCAGCACGGAGGATTCAGTGGAACTTGCTGGTCTAGAGCTCGATTTGGACCGTGGAAATCCTACTGCGAATCCACCAAGGCGTCAAATTAAGTTTCAGGACTCGCTAACTCTCAGAACCTGTCCTGGGTCTCCATTTGTCTTGAATTCATTCCAGTATGTATCCGTCGCGTCGCCGGAGCCGTGGTTCGGCCGTAACCGTACTTGTCGTAGAGCCAGGTTCGTCCCGTTGTTTGACCAAGGCAACGCACGCTTCGAATAGCGTCTCGCTAGACCGGGGAGATAGGCATGGGCGATGCACAATCACCAACAGACGGTCGCTTCCTACCTAATTCACTCCCTACCTATTTCGAACTCCGTCTGCTGCTGTGATGAGGTTGCAACGACGTGCATAAAAGTACCCTTTCTCACGATCACCTCCAAAGTCGTATTGGACTCGTGCGGAGAGGTACTTTAACTTGTCCAGTGTCATGTTCCCCTTCCCCAAAGACGACCACATTTTCACCCAATCACGGTCCCTGTGAGTCGCAGTGACACTGGCTAGACCCTGTCCAAGTCTGAGGAAAGCACGCAGGGCCAACTAGTCTACAGTCAGGCTATTCCCCAATGGGCCTAGCTGTGAAAATGGAGAGTCCGCATCCACCTTGGCCCGAGAACCAGAGACCACCAACTCCTCCGTCACATCAGCCTGCACCACATCTTCTCTCTCACCAAAGCCTCGTCAGCAAAACGAAGCCCTTTCCCCTCAAGACACAAAAGGGCCAGAGACACAGAATTATACGGGCGACGGCTTCTTTTTTGTTTCCTTTTGCCCCTTATTACTTCGTGTCTCGTTTTTCTTCTTAATACTCGTTTTCTCTTCACCTCCTCGCCACACTCCCTTGTACACTCCCCTTGCCTCCCCAGCCTTCAAGTGCACGCGTGCTCGCTCAGTCAGATAGCCTTACGACCCTTCGTTCCGCCGCCCTGGCTTCCACGTCTCCATCAGCTTCGATCTCCTGTGTTTCGACCGTGTCGTCCCCTTTCCGGTCTCGGGCCTGAGGCTAGCCTCATATCGAAAGCCCTTCGCGTCCGTTGTCGATATCCGTCACCCTTGTCGACATATCTCAATAAGGACCATATTGTCACAGAAGTTGCCGGCACTACCAGTCCTCCCATTCGATCGAGTCCAGAGAGTTTAATGCCAGTGGAGTAAGAGCTTACAAACACCGGAACATTCGAAATCTGGCTGTTCAAGAACCTTAAGTTTCGGTTAAGCATCTGCATGTCCGGAACAAAAACACTTTCTCCCCTTGCGCGTTTCTTGTTCCCCGCGCAGCTTAGCTGTTCCAACAACACATCTCTGATACTACGACCCTTGGAGCTTCGGAGCCAGTCTTGATACTGATCCCATCAAGACTGCTAAATCGGACCTCGTCCCTAGCCTTGTGCATTTGACGGATGAACACAAACACACACAAACACCGACCGCATCATGACACCATCCCCCACAACTAGCCAGGCTCTTGAGCCTCGTCACCCCAAACCCTCACAAACAGTATCCGTCAACATCTCCGAGGGGACTCAGAACCGCTCCCGCCGCTTCCAGCTCGAGGTGAGCGAGTGTGTCGAGACTAAGACTGTTACGACCACTACTCGTCTCACGCGAAAGTTCCCTCAGGTCTTCGTTCGTGACCCTGTACCTCTGGAGAACCTAGACACAAAAGAGTATCCTCTCGCTATGAAGCCCACTCCCCCAGAACTGATTCGGTTCTCGTATAACATGCCAAGTGCTATTGAAACTGACGATGAAGTTGAAGATGAACCGATAGATCATCAGGTTAGTTTTCACGTTGTGCTCCCTACTTACTGTCCGCAACTGCTATGAAGAAGAGACCATGCTGACATATACACAGTTATCTTGCAATTCTCGTTCTACCCCCACTCAACTCAAAACTGAGTCCCCTCAAGAATCCAACCTCGTCCGGATACCCAAGCATCGATCACAATCTCCCTCAGAAGGATATCCTCGCCGTTCCCGCGCTGCTAGAGCTACCACTGTAGATTCCCCCGAATCTTCAGCACCCACTTCGAACCCTCGACGACCTGGTCGCTCCATTCCCCTCAACGCCGTATCGGATAAACTTCGTCGCTCCATTGCCCATAATTCGAATCGACAAGGAGAGCGGTCATCCAGACCTTCTGGGGGCTTCCTTGCTACTCCCGATACTTCAGAAGTCGTTGGTGCGGCTGAGAGATCAGCTCGACGACGCTCGTCACACCATGAACGAAATCAATCACCCGAAGCATCTTCCTCGGCTGTCAGCCCTCAATACGAAGCCACCAGCCCTGTAGAGAGTGATTCACATACTGTTTTTAGCAGCAATGTCGCTACTCCACCAATTACTGATGCTGACGCAGAACCGTTCGCTGATGCTGATGGATCTTTACAACAACCTATCCGTCCCTTTAATCCCCGTCCCAGTATCGATGTCGTTGCCGCCCAAGATGCTAGTCTTCCTAGTCCCAGACTGTCGCCTACCTTGGCAGCCGCTCAGCTACATACTGCCGATGACGATGATGAGACACAGCCTAGCTTCCAGACAGATCCCTCAAGATGGCTTGATGAATCACGGCCAATGGAAGATGATTCCTTGACTGCTCTCGTTCGTACTGGCCATTCCCAGGATGATTACGCCCTTGCTCGCACTGATGGTGCCCCTCAAGGTGCTGATTCACTACAAGTCGTCGACACACAGACACTCCTCGAGGCATTCGACTCCATGAAAACCGAAATGAAGACATTCATGATGTACCAGTTCCTACGCCGGTGTCCTCGTCCTACCCTCCGCGTTGTGGCCAACGCTGTGAACCCAGCCCTCAAATGTGATTTTCTACGACAGTTACCCCTAGAACTTGGATATTCTGTTTTGTCTCATCTCGATCACCGAGATCTTTGTCGAGCTGCACAAGTCTCTAAGCACTGGCGAAACATTGTTGATCGCAACGAAACAGGGTGGAAGGAGCTGTTCGACCGCGACGGCTACACTCTTCCACCTGGGGAACTTCAGAAGGCCATTATCCAAGGTTGGGGCTGGCAAGATCCTGTTGGCGCAAGTGGATACGAGAAGGATCTGAGCATGCGAACCCGGTTGACTTCAACTGAGCACGAGCTTACCCGGACTCTTCGACAAGAGACAGCCTCCAAGTCTCGGGCTTCCAAGCGCAAGCGAGCGATCAACACTTATTCGGCCGAGCGATCTAAGCGACGTGCCAGTGCGCAGGAAGCCGTGGCTCGTGAAGAGAACAAGTCGCAGCCTGAGGCCCGTCAACACAAGTCGGAAGGACCACTGTCTGCTGCAAATGCTGCCGCTACAGCTGTCCCTGATCCCCAGCTCGGACTGCCCAGTCTTCGCGAGCTTCATCTATACAAGTCGCTTTACCGCCGCCACCACATGATCCGTAAGAGTTGGACTAGTGGCGAGGTTAAACCTGGCCACGTCGCGTTTGCAGCTCATCCTCGTCACGTTATTACGTGTCTCCAGTTTGACGAAGACAAGATCATTACAGGTAGCGACGATACGCTCATCCACATTTACGATACCAAGACGGGCAAGCTCCGCAAGAAGCTTGAAGGTCATGAAGGTGGTGTCTGGGCACTACAGTATGAAGGCAACATGCTGGTGTCTGGCTCTACTGACAGATCTGTTCGCGTCTGGGATATCGAACGTGGCCTTTGCCAGCAGGTATTCTACGGACACACTAGTACTGTCCGTTGCCTGCAGATCCTGATGCCCACCGAGACTGGGAGAGATTCCAGTGGACAGGCCATCATGCAGCCCGAGAAGCCTCTCATCATCACCGGCTCCAGGGACAGTCAGCTCAGAGTCTGGCGACTTCCTGAGGTTGGATCCCGTCGATACATCCAGACTGGCCCCCCAGCTCATGAGTCCGACTGCCCTTACTTCATTCGAGTGTTGGCCGGACACACGCATTCTGTTCGTGCCATTTCCGCTCATGGTGACACCCTCGTCAGTGGCTCTTATGACAGCACCGTCCGGGTTTGGCGTATCAGCACTGGTGAGGCTCTCCATGTGCTCCATGGCCACTCTCAAAAGGTTTACTCTGTCGTTCTCGACCATGAACGCAATCGTTGTATCTCGGGCTCAATGGATTCGTTGGTCAAGATCTGGGATCTTGCAACTGGCGCGTGTCTGTATACTCTCGAGGGACATAGTTTGCTCGTCGGTTTGTTGGACCTTCGCGATGAGCGACTAGTTTCGGCGGCGGCCGACTCGACTCTTCGTATCTGGGATCCAGAAAATGGCAAATGCCGTAATACTCTCATGGCGCATACTGGGGCTATTACCTGTTTCCAGCACGATGGCCGAAAAGTTATTAGCGGCAGTGAAAAGACTGTCAAGATGTGGGATGTCCGAACCGGTGAATGCGTTCAGGACTTGTTGAGCGATCTCAGTGGTGTTTGGCAAGTCAAATTTGACGAACGACGATGCGTGGCTGCTGTCCAGCGTGATTCACTCACCTACGTTGAGGTATGTTACAGCGCAGATAACTTGAGAGTAACAAGTACTAACATGATGCAGATTCTTGACTTTGGAGCTGTCCGAGACGGCAAGCCACCAGAGGAACTTGGCAAGCGTATCCTTCTCAACGAACCAGAGGTTCGAGCAATGATTGAGGAAGAAGCTTAATACATCATATTACGGATGAATGGATGACGGACCACGCATATAAGCAATATGTTTTTATTCGCAACGGGTTGTTCTACACATGGGCAGCCGATGAAACAACGGCGTTGAGGTATCGTACATTTACGCATAAAACAACACACATAGTTACGAAGTACCAGCATGAACCGGGCGGGCAGGCGTTTGTTGCTATTGGGATGGATGGATGCATATACCTATTGTTTTTTATTCAGAAGTTGATACTTATCATGCAGGCTCAGGGCAGACAGAGGTTCAACCTTTTGTCTCGCGATGAGCTGAAAGATATATGAACAAAAGCCATGTTTAGGGGCTCATCATGCGATTATAGGAGTCAATGAATTTGGTACACTTTTATCGAGTCTCAGTCTGTGATGTTTGTGAACGTTGGCCCGCAGATTCCGTGGTGCGGTCGTGTTCCGCTGATGGTGATACAGGCTACAAAGGATCCAGACCATTTGAGGACAAGGAATGAAGATCGAAGGATTTCTGGGTCGAATGTGGAGATGGACTGATTGTAAGCATACACGGGCAATTACACATTTTACAATTTTGACACAAAGAGCCGAGTAGTATAGTAAGGCTGCTGTTATTGCTGTTTTTGGTGAAGCTTAGAAATAAGCTTGTTCGTTAAACCGCCTGCGTTGATAACTTTAAAGACCAGGTCCCGATGATACCGAGCTGAAAGCAAGGGTCCGGGCTGGCTTGCTTATTGCTCCTGATCCTTGTTTATGGGTTCCAATAAAAAGCGCGCATCTGAGATGATCAGATCTGGAGACAATGCTCCACGAAGTATGGAGACATCCCAAGGAACGAAAAAGACTAAAAGGGGGTTTCTTTTCAGACATGCTACAAGTTCTAGACCAGGGCGTCAAAATAACCTGGTGCAAAGGCCTAACGAGATATACTATACCTACCTTGAAGGTTGATGAAAGTGATCTCTGATCGATAATTGCCTCATCTGGTCAGATCAGTACAGGGCGTGATTGGGTTTTATTGTAACCCACCTACATCTGACGTGGGGAGGGTATTTAGGCAGTCAGGGCCCCTCATTTCTAGGACATTGTGTTACTCAAGGTTAAAGAAGTGATACAATGGCTTGGCTAAAGGATTTTGTTGGTAAAGTTGGAGAGGAGTATAAGAAACAGGTTCAGTTACAGCAGCAGCAGCAAAGGCAGAGAGAGTCGGGGTATTATGGACAAGGAACGAGTCAAGGACATCAGCAGGGCGAATATCAGAGAGGTTCACCTTCAGGATGGCAACAGCAGTATCAGACTGGGCAGCCTCAGTATCAACAACCTCAGACTCAGTACCAGCCTCAATCACCGCAATATGGGCAACCTCAAATACCACAGCACCAACCTCAGCAGCAACAGTATCCGCCTCCACCGTCACCATATCGTCCATCGAGCGCTCAACCCTCTCAGACATCTTCACAGCCTCACATCACGCCACCAACAACACAACCAGCTCCGCAAACTTATCCTCAGAGTTCATATCCCCCTCAAGCACACACCCAACAGCTCGAAACCCAATGGCGTGAAGCGGAGCGTCTCGCAGCGCACTACAAAGCAGAGTATGAAGCTCAAATAAAACAGGCTACAGAAGATCTCGCCAACATGCGAATTGAGCAAGAAAAGCAGGCTCAAGAGCTAGAGAAGTTGAGGGCTGAGGAGGCAAGGAACTATCAGGTTGCGGAGGAGGAGTTGGTGAGAGAGCAGCAGAGGTTGTATGATGAGATACAAAGACAGAGACAGGAGGTCGAGAGACCACCGTTACCGCCGAGGATCAATATGGATGTTGAGGATGTTGCGCCGCCTTTGCCGAGGAGGCCTGTTTCTACAGCTGGGAGTGTGAGTTCTGCACAAAGACCAGTATCGTATGCAGCTTCGCTGGCTCAGAACTCATACCTTTCGCCACAGAGTCAGACACAAGTGCCCTCTAGTCCTTCGCAAGGCTATACACCACCACCTCCTCCTGGACCTCCTCCTGCTCATGCTACGACTCCGATTCAGCCGCAGTCTGGTGGGTATTTGTCGCCTGATGTCGTGTCTCCTGGGCAGGCTTCGCAGCAAACACCATACTATCCTCCACCACCGCCGAGCCCTCAAGCACAACCTTCTCCTAGAGTCCAGGAGCAGGCAAGTCAACGGAACTCGTATCCCGCACCAGCTCCAGCAAGTCCTCAGCCGCAGCAGGCAAACACTCCATCATATCCACCACCACCACCTGTTCAAAGTCCACCTCAACAACCTATCGCTCAACCTAGACCCGTATCTGCGCCAAAGCCCTCTCGCATCAGGACCCCTGAGCCAGCACAGCTGCATGCCTGCGGTGCAAAAGCAGGCCTCGAATGCTCAGGCTCACTAACATCCTTCCCCCAACACTGGTTCTATCACGCTGCTCTACCAGAATTCGTCATTTGTGCTCGCTGCTATGTAGATCTTATCTATGACACCAAATTCAGGGACTCATTCCGAAAGGTCTTCTACGACGATGGACACAAGCGCAAATGTCGATTCAACACCAGGCGTATCAAAGATACATTACTTCCCGAAGCTGTTGAGTCTGGTAGTCTTGATAGGCTTGTCGAATTTATGAGGAAGAGAATGAGTATCAAAGACTGCAGAGAACAGAACATCACCGAGGGAGAGTCATGGTACAAAGCAGCTGACATTCCAAACGGGACAATCTGCGAAGCCTGCTTCGAGGACGGTCTCATAACCTCGTCGTTTGCGAAGTATTATCAGCTCTTACCAAATGAAGGCGGTGCTTATTGCGATCTTAGCGTATGGTTCCTTAAACGCAAGTTCATGGACTATTCGAAAGAGAATAAATGGGCCCAGTTCTGTCAAGAGTTCAACCAGCGCGCACAAATACCGGAATGCCCCAAGATCGACACTATCAACGCCAATGAGCGTGTATGGTACAAGCCCAAGAACGGACCGAGTGACCTACAAGCATGTGCAGCGTGCTACCACGACTACTTCTATGCCTCTGAAGATCAGGATAAATGGCAGCAGGTTCCTGGAGGAGACTTCCAGACCAGGTGTATTCTTGGACAACTGAACCACATTATTCCAATGCATCAGGCTCTGGATGATGAGGATAGAAGTCTCTTTTGGAATGCAGCGTGGGAAATGGGCAAGTATCCTGTCTGCAACAGGGATGGAACGAAAGGAAGTTCGTGGTACACGCCGATCAACGATCCTCCCGACTGGGGAATATGCGCAGCGTGTTATGAAGGCATCATTAAGCCCATTGGAGGGGCGCGATGGTTCATGAAAGACAACAGCACCAAGCCAGACGAATTGTATCTCTGCGGCTTCAGCTTGGGTCATCCACGAGCAGTTCAGACCCTCGAAGCATATGTCAGCGCACGTAATTGGGGAGACAGCAAGCTCTTTCTTGACTGGACTGCGCAATGGGGCCATGTTCAACAATGTCCGAGGAAGAACTTCAGCAAGAATAGGCGATGGTGGGGATGGGGAGTTCTGGCTATCTGTGAAGATTGCTATGCTTCCTTTGCAAAGGGAACAGCACTGGAACCTCGCTTTGCACTCACTGGCGTGAGAGAGCCAGAAAAAGAGCGTATTTGTGATATCTATTCACCGCGCATGAGAAGTCTATACACCGAAGCCTGCAGAACTGGGGACCTAGAAGGTCTCTTGGCCCTCGCAGAGCAGAGACATGTTGTCTATACGCAGACAATCATGCAATGCGAGCAGATCCTCAATCAGCAGAAGATAGCAGCCATCCAGGCGCAGATGTTGGGCACACAGGGAACGTTTTATAAGAGCCTGGGATGGACTCACGATGTTACTGTGGGACATAGCTATACTGTTGGAAACTCGTATGCTGGGTATGGTCATGCAAATGAATGGGTTATGCAGGGGTATTCATACGATAGACAGTCGAGAGAGGCTGCGGCGGAGGTCATGAGTGGAGTGCCTCTGATGAGGATACAGATGCTTGAGGCGAGATGGGAAGAGGTTGAGTGAAAGAGTATACATATATGACAATGCTCTCAATGAAGGACGTCTCAAACAGTACAGCTACAGATACGTGAAGGTCAAATTCGGGTTCATAACTTTTCTCTCTAGCGTACATATATCCAACCTACAGCCCATTTTAAACGCCTAGAATACCAATTCCCAAACATCCAACGTAGAAGTTCCCATCTTCAGTCCCATCCACGACGCCGCTTTTCCAAGAATCAAGTATTTACCATCCCAACTAAACGACGCCGCCGTGACAAACCCGCTCTGAAACTTAATCGTATACAGCACTCTTCCCGAGTACATATCACTTACATCAACACCGTCATCTGTTCTACAGCACAAGAAGCGACAGTCCGCGGATACAGCTATGGGCCAGCCCTCGCGTGTTCTTCGCCCGCTGAGGTTGTACGACTCGAGGGCTGCGGTACCGTGATTCCAGTGGAACACCGTGTCGCCCCATAACGAAACGATGATTTCTCCATCGGGCGACGTTCCAAGGAATATGGGCTTCTTCCAGGTATCGGTCTCGAGCTTGGCGATCGATGCGCGGGTTTCCACATTCGTTATGCGAATCGTGCCGTCGCGAGATTGTGTGATGAGAAGCTTGCTGTCTGGCGTGAAAACCGCGTGTGTAACCTCATCCATATGACAAGGAATCACAACGCTCGCCTTGTTGACATTCGCACTGCAGTCCATGAGCCCGACCCGACCTCTCGTGCTTCCTACCGCAAGCCAATTCCCGTCCTGCGAGAACGCAAGTGGCTTTCCACCAGGCCATTTACATACCGGGATTTTTCGTCCATTGATGTAGTCACCAAGATAAACAACCGGTTTCTTAAAGTTGATACCATCGTGACTCGCCGCATTGAGACCCTTGCCGTCTTCCTCGCTAAGATATGCCCACTGACGACCATTGCGCGAGAAGATCATGTTAACACCATGCTGGTTTTGTAGACAAGAAACCTGATTGGCGCTTATGTCGTAGAAGCGCGTGGGAGACTCGAGGGTTGAGATTGCGATGGTGGGGGCGTTGTGGCGAGATACATACGCGGTTTCGACGACTTCGTGGTTGGAGAGTTCTTTCTTGGCGAGGTGGCGGAGTGAGATGCGGAGCGGTGTTTGAGAGGTTATACCGATGGCGTTGTAATCCGGAATAGGCGGCTCATTCGTCTCTGAGTGAGGAGACGAGGCAATTGTTCTGAAAGGTTAATAAGCTGAAGTATGTTTGTGAGAGGGGGACGTACTCTGGATTAGCGATGCTGCTGTTGCTGTGATCTCGACTCTCTGCGTCATCAATTGGTGGTGGTGCAGCAGATGAACTTTCGGAGATAAAGTCTTGAGCAGCTTCGATGAATTCTGTGACGATGGATCGCTGGCTTTCAACGCGAGGATCTTCGCTGTCTGATTCTTGGAGGAATCGTGAGCGGATAGTTGATGCCTCTTGAAGGATCTGAGAGCTGCTGTAGCCGGGAAGTTCTCTCTCACCATCATGAGGCTGAGAATTGATAGCTCTGTGATAATGTTAGTGAACATCTTATGAGAGGGAATGAGGGAAACTTGCAGTAACACACAGTCGAGCCCTAGACTCATGGCACTTCTCAAACCCTCGAGCAACTTTGCAAACGGCGACAACCTCTCGGCAGTATGTTCCAACCACGAGGGCGTCCTCTCCTCTGCCGTCCTTCCCGTATCCAACGCGTCATCCGCCTCCTCCAACAACTCCCCAGCCTCACTAACAACCCCCTTGATCGCCTCATCCAGCCTTCCCGGCAGCGGTGCGCTTCCGGACTCGAGAGCCTGGGCGTTGTGATGCAGCAGCCTCGCTACCATCTGCAGCTCGGCGAGCTCCCGGGACAAGCTGGCCAGGTCCAGCCTCGCCTGCGGATAATACGTGACAAAGTTGCGCAGACCGTCTACGACATGTGTCGTGGAGGTCTGCAGTGCGGCGCAGAGGGAGGATATTGAGGACATGGTTTTACTGATGTGATGATGTGATGTGAGGTTGCGTTACGAGTGCCGGCGGTGCGGGATAATTTGGTGGAGACACTACGGAGATTCGGAATTGACGCGGGGAATTGAATTGGTATTTGCTTTTTTAATGGTTGATTATTAAGATATTAGATGTCATGACTATGATTGACATGGAGTAATTGAATCGAATTGGGGCTTTAGAGACTGGCGTGAGATGACATGATTGTCCGTGATCTGGGCTAAGAAAGTTCCGGGGCTCGATTAGTTCGATGGGGTGATTGAGTTTCAGTCGATGAGGCAGGCATTGCGCAACTTCAACGGTATCAAGTTATAGGGTATCTACTCTGTTACTGTGTTAAACGTTAAAACACAGCATCTCCGGTCATTGCTGTAACCTTTCTCATGACTCGGTTCATATCGGAACTCGTTATTGACTTTGAGTGTTACCTACCTACGTATTTGCCAAGACAAGCTCAAGTTGCGGGGTGAAATCTTGGGGACCCCGACAATCGGACCAGAATCTGAGCCTGACGTTGACTGACAGCTCAAGAAACATTAAAAAAGCCACTGGAAAACAGGACGGGACTATTGAAATAAGACAGAGTCGTAATGAACCACGACACGAGACATCAAGTGGAGCAAAAGGTCAGCAATCAAGTACAACCAACAACATATCCCGTCTTGAGGCCTTCAACGCAGTTATTCCTGTTTTTATTATTTCACTCGGGCAGGTCTAGGGTGAGCCAAGCCCGCCGATCAGTCCCATACCATTCCATTCGGAGGAGCAGGATCTGCCACGGGAGGGCTAGACTAATGAGTGCTTTTCCTTTTTCTCCGTAGAGGACTAGCCTGGGGAGACTGCCACATGGCATCGTCTGCTTCAATCCGAGCACTGACTGTTGTTATCGACCCATGTGTTTCTTTGGGCAGAGACGAGGTATTATTTTGTGGCAGTGAGTGATTATTCGAGCAGAGTGTGAGACTTTGCTTCGCCACAGGCTTATGTGGCCTTGACAAAAAAGATATCTGATGATAGTACTCATTTGTATGTAAGCATCTGACTAGTACTAAGGTAAGAGTCGAGACCGTGAAGGAAGTGTGACAAGGCCAGCTGAAAGACAAGAAGAGAGGAGACTAACTTCAGCCACAGAAGTCGTTGGCCAAGTGTGGCTCAGCATTGGGCTTGACCTCTTCTTCAAATTCATGCTCTTTTTCATCCCCGTGACCAGCACAAGAGGGAATATCCTGGCAGGCTGGCAGCACAAGATCGACAGCCCAGCATAACCCTTCACATCTCGTCTCGTACGGAAACGCATCCCCGCATGCCGGACCAGCCATCTTCTTTTCCTCTTCTCCCAGGTTCTAGTTCCTCCCTAATTGTCGGTATCGAGACTACAATACCACCTACGTAGGCGGGCAGGCCAGCGTCGCCCTGTCGATGTTTGATAGGGTGCCAGACAAACCACATGTGTGATGCGAATTGGCGCGCGCTGTGCCTTAGCGGGCCTCGAGAGGGAAGGGAAAAAAACAGGGATGTGCCCTGTTTGGGATTCTATGCACAGGCGCCTGACGAAGGAGGTGGGCTCTTTGACCAATCGGCAGAGACTCCAGGTGATGGGAGGTGAGACGATATGGGCGTCAACTTGCGAGAGAACTAAACTGGTATGAGAGCATGGGGACTGTGATTTCGGTATCGTGTTGGAGATTCAGGTTTGAGTCTACAGTACAACGACACGATATGTTATGTGCCGAAGAAGAGACTTTGGAAAGATGCAACGTTGGTCATAACTTAGTGTTCAAAGATGGACGGACAGTTGAACTGAGTCAATATCTTGATCACATCTTCCAAATCTCCATCTGCAATGCGATGCGGGATCCAACTGTAACACGACCTCATCATCGTGCAGCTTGTCACACTCTGGGCCTATTCGCTTACAGCTACTGTGCCTGAGAATCACTATCAGCCAGTCGCTCTCGATAGTCCCAGTTCAGTTCAGTTAACCCGTCATTTAACAGCCCAACCCATCCATCCCTCCATGGTCTCTGCCTCTGCCGCCTTTGGACAAACTCAAACCGATGTACCTATGTTGATGTGAATGCACCTTCTGCATGTCCATCTGCCCACGGGGGATTTATTTGATTTGATACATTCCAATTTCTGTATAACCACTTATCAACCCCCTTTTCCTTTTCCCCATCCTCTTCCTTTTTCTTTATCCTCTCTCCTCTGTCTTCAAATCTGGGATCACCCTGCCCTTCTACTCCCGGTTTTTCCTCACCGACAAATCCACCGCCTCCAACAAGCTTAGCTTTTCCACTTTCACCTGTTTTCCCCTCCAGCTCCAGCTGCCTCCCAGACGAGACCCTTTTTTTTATCGTCCATTTCCATCAAGTGGACCAAACTCTCTGTTCCCCGGCGCCACCGCCTAGAAAACTAAACTTACGTGCTCCGTCTCTTGAGCCACAGCGAGCTAGTCCCCTGCAATTGAACCCCCGGAGGCCGCTGTACCGCAAGCTCTGGGCTACCTCTTTCAGTGGTTATACCGGTACAAAGCAAGGAATCTGACCGACCTCATATTTTTTTCGGATTACCCATTTCTTCTCTTTGTGTTCCCCCCGCCGCCCACTTTTTGATCTCTCAAACTCACCCCCACTGCGGATCAACCTCAGCTCATCCATTCCCACCGCGGGACCGGGAAAGCGTGAATCATTTATTCCATCGCGCTCCCTATTTCTTGTAAAGGGGATCCTAGTCCTTGATCGGATCGTATCCTTCAAGAACGGGCTGGGCGTTGTTCGTGCTTGCCCTTGTCCTTGTATCTACCTTGCCTACCTCGTCAACTTCGTTGCGGTCTGAGTCTGTCGCATTGGCAAGCATCAGCTCCTTATATTGTCCTGGCTTGTCTGTCTGTCTCCGTTACGAAGCAGAGATAGACATTTCGACAGACAAATAGAGAGAGCCGGCCTCCTCCCTTGGACATATATCCCGCGCATCTACAGCTCTTGCTCTCACCTCGTCGCAACTTTGCGACTTAGAGCAGGACTACGAAACCTACACCGCTGCCCAACATGGCGCTCGAACAGACAATCACCATTGTTAACAACTCCGGCAAGATTATCAAGACCGTTCGTTGTCCCTTTGCGCTTGCGCTTCCCAACCTTGGCTAACAATTCCCAGGGCAAGCAGCTCTTTTCCATCTTCAAGGAAGCTCAGGGCAACTACAAAGAGAAGAAGGCCGAGATTAAAGCCCAGCAGAATGTGCAGCGCTCTCAATCCTACGACGCCAATGCTCAACCTCAAGCCTTTCCTCAAGAACACTTCCACATCGACGATGGCCACTCTCGATATTATCCTCCTCGCGCCAGCGATCAGCGCAGCGAAGCTGGCTCGCAACGCAGTCGCCGATCGCGAAGCGTCCACTCGCGACATCCCCGAGAGGACTTTGCCAGTCGCCGTGCGCTGACTCTTGACAACCTCGAGAGACACACCGAAATTTCCGCCACAGCTCCCAGCAAAGCTCCCGCCCGAACTGTATACAAGGAGATCCCCATGGAACTTGCCATGCCCCAGCGCACCATGGCTCCCTCTGCCTATGGCGCTGGCCCTATGGTGCCCCGAAACCGATCGACTGGAGAGCTAGTACAGATGAGGCCGCGCAAAGAAATCGACATGGACCTCGCGTATGGAAGCGTGCCCCCCGATCTGAAGGACCGCACCGATCTGGACCCGCAATATTACGATGAGAAGCAGGCCATGGGTCTTGTTCACCGCGTCGAGGGTCTCTTAACCGAAGCCAAATGTATCCACCATTCGGCTACTACCACAATGGCCGAGCTCCAGAAGAACCCAGACCACGCGGCGGCCGTTGCGCTCTCGCTTGCTGAGTTGTCAAAGCTGGTCAAGAAGACATCGCCCGCTTTTCTGGGTCTTCTCAAGAGTGGATCGCCAGCTGTCTTTTCTCTCTTATCGTCCCCGCAATTCTTGATTGGCACAAGTATCGCTGCTGGTGTCACGGTCATCTGCTTCGGAGGATGGAAGATCTTCCAGAGAATGAAGGAGGAGAAGGCGGCGCGGGAGGCCTTGGCGTATGAGGGCGTTCCCATGGATCGCCCTGCCCCTCTGCGAACCCAGAGTGAGTACGGTGTTGAGTATGGCCCAGGCGTTGATGAGGCCCTCATCCTTGATGACGACTTGAGTTCAATTGAGACTTGGAGAAGAGGCATTGTGCCATATGGAGAGGATGAGAGCGAGGTCGACATGGAGCTTATCACACCCTTGGCCGACAGGGAGACAAGAAGTCGGTATGGCGGAGATGACGACACAAAGTCCCGCCGAAGCACAAGAACAAGCAAAACACACGAGAGTTCACGAAGTCACAAGACTCACCGAACAGACGACAGCCGCCGTAGCCATCGCAGTCACAGAAGTCGTCGCGATGATGACGACAGGAGTACGGTCCGACGTGAGGATTACGCAGAGAGCATCGCCGACAGTGAGCGCAGCCATCGTTCATCAAGGAGTAAGCGTTCCGAGAGGATCGAGACGAGGTCAATCGACAGCCGAAGCAGCCGACGAGACGACGAATCACAAGTCACTGTACGACCCAAGGTCAACCGCAACAACAGCAACATGCTCAAGGCCCTCTTCAAGAACAAGGAGAAGAAGGAGCGCTCACTCGTCATGGCATAACGATCTCGCGGGAATTAATAGGGGCCCCCTCTTTCACACCACATATCTATTTCATCTTTTTTGCATATTACCCTGGCGCATTTTAAAGACCGGTGGATGCCAACATCTACGGTAGACGAGACAAAGATTTACATTACATTACATTACGGACTTTTTCCTCTTTTCAAGTACAGATCATGGATGGGCCAAGAAGAATGCCCTTCCCACCAGCGATTTATTCCCTTTCGTCTTTTTGGTTGTTTTTTCATTTTCATTTTTTATTTATGAATACTATGAAAGATGCTCTTGCACGCGCTTGAGTGAGGTAGAAATATTGCATGACGCACGGAAGACAGATGACGGAGCTGTTTGCATTGGGTTGGGATTTTGGGAAGAGTTGTTTGTATTTAGGCAGCCCTGAGGGGTATGTATACCAATACATGAGAAGCGTATGCTTCTTGTTTGGATCGTTAAACTCTGTTTTCCCAAAGATTTTGAAGTTTGTCGTGTCATTTTGATGATATCAGGTTTGGTGTGGGGGTTTGTAAGCGAGATGTAAAGTGTCATGTCATCATGCAGATTGACGACGGATGCGTTGGCCTCGCTAGCATGCTTACATTGCGTGACTGTTGCCTCGTCGCAATTGGCATAAGAATTGTATATGGATGCTTGCTTTCTGCTTTGTGATATATACATTGGTTTGGAGCAATCATCTTGACTACAGGCGGTGTTGAGCAAAGAATGTTGCTTGCCTCGATGGTGTCGATTGCTTTCCCAGATCCAACAGAGCCTTCACAGCCAGCAGCAAGTTTGACCCAAGCTAGCTTGCCTAAAGGAATTGGTGTTTCTGTAACCGCGAGGATTGCTATGAAGCGTTTTCATGTTTGCCCAGCGGCTGCTTGATGGATGCAGTGCAGTGTTGCCTCGTCAGAAATGCTGCTTGTTCATGCTTGCGAGTCGATTGATCCAAAGCACCGCAATATATGTAATACATGATTGAGAAAACATGCAGTTCTGTGTTCAGAAGGTAACTGTCACCGTCTACTCCTGAAGTTTGTGGTGATGATATCGGTGTTGTCGCTATCTTTGTCTTGGCTTCTTCCAAGGTTGCTAAACGAGACATTTACTCAGCGATTGTCATCTTGTCTATTACTTTGATTGCGCAAAATGGTATATCCATTTATATAAATGAATTTAAGATGACGCGTTGTTGAAAACTGTGATTCTGTGAATAGAATGTATGAGTTCGCATGTGTCCCAGTACAAGTATAAATACCCCCGTCTTCCCTGACATGTTCTCCTTTTCTTCTTCTTCATCAACCACAACTTTATTATATATACTAAACTGTCACTTCCGTGATGAGGCAATGTAAGATCGACATACAGATCCCTCATCAGTATCCTTTGGGAATCTCTCAGGCAGACCCATACCAGTTACTTCACTCCTTTCTTACCTACCAAAGGTACCAGCACGTCAACGTAAGTACACATCTGCCGCCCTGCTTTCTCAATGCCTATGCTGACTGTGGAGTAACAGAAAGTTTCATCTTTCCCTTTCGAAAATCTCCCCACGGAGATGAAAAAGAAGGTGTATATGCTGCGGTAATCGGCAACGAAGACAGCCTCATGGAAGCATACAGATAGCTGCCACGCGGCAAGATAAGCGCGCTACAGATCCCAGATATAACGACGGGAGGAGCATCAGGGTTATTCTCATGCCTTTCAACTGTGAAAGACCCTTTTAGAGGTCCGCTTCCCCCTGGCCAATCTTCGCTATGTCCCCCAACACCTCAGGGGCCAGCATAACATCCACAGAAATCTCCTAGAGCGTGTTCCGAGCCTCAGAGGAAGCTGCCCATTCCCAGCCTGAGAGCTTAACGCCCAAGGGTGCCCAAAAATGAAAGGAGAGGCACCACCAGTGGTAGCCTTGCCACTGCTTCGATCAAGTGATCGGCCATGGCTAATAACATCTGCCTCTTTGATGGTGGCAGAGTTGGCACGAGAGATGACAGAGTCTCGCAGACCTGAGAGCCCGAGCCCGAAGAAGACGAGAATTTATCGGGCTGTATATAAATGACCCTCGTTCATAAGGTGTAACTTCGACATTAGTACGTTGTCCCATTGTGGAATGGCGAACTCAGCCAGCCTGCATCCTCTTCTCTGCCATCCTCATCTACAGTAACATATACTAATAATAGCCCTAGCTGTCCAAACCTTGGAGTGGAAAGGCGCGAAAGTCGTCTTGATGTGATGAGTTGATGGCGGACATTGATGCGTTTATAAACGCATATGCTACCCAGCCTACTACCCGAATATATACTTGAATGCAATTATTAGTCCTTTAGGAGTACTATGAATACCGAACTTCGAGAGCAGATTTCAGCCTGGAGAATAGAGAGCTCAGGCGAGGCGTTTCACATGGAGATAATCGCCTTGCCTTTCCAAGTTCGTGCCTTAGGGATTGACGATCGCAGCATGGATATCGACAACAGGAGACCGAGAATTCAGCCTCCCGACATAGTAACGCCAACTCCAAAGACTCTTCACTCCTTCGACGGTTCAAGCTTCGGATCTATTAGACCTGGTGAATTCCCAGGTGAGTACTGGCAGAAAGATAACAGAGAGAAAACCATCACTAACAAATTAATGTACTAAGTGATCGACACGTTCCGCAATGAGCTCATCAAGGCAGACGAGATCCTGCTCGGAAGAGCCAGCAATGAAAACGGTCAACCCATCCTGTCCTATGTTCAGATCATCAGAGAACCTTTCTGCCCCGGCCCAACATACAAGCTCCGTCAACAATCTGAAGAACCATCTTACAACATGGTCAACAGTTCATTCGAAACTCGTACGATATATATACAATTCAGCGCATGTCCAGTCCTAACTACCTATATATAGGAGATGGGGACAGGAAGGTGATCGAGTACAAGATGCCTCAACCCGTCGAATGCATTGCCGCTCTGGTTATCGACCGTAACACTTATCTCCCCTTGGCTGAATTCTACATGAACCACTGCCCACGACCAACATTCATACCCATATTCAACAATTCACCGGAGTCGACCAGAAACGCCTCAGGAATCATCCCAATCCTGTTGCTATGGTTTTAGCCTATGCTGCTCAAATCCTAGGGTTAGGGCTGCAAGGTTTGCGCAGACATCTTGGCTCACTCACTCGTTCCACTGTCCAGAATAGTTCAAGAGGATGTTCAACGCCTGTCTCACCATCACTACCAATGATGGTAGTGAGAACCAGCTAAGCGAGGAGACGAGGACGATAATATCGACACCAAGCGTCCGCAAAAGAGGAAAGCCACAAGCCCCCCGGCAGATGCAAAACCTGAGATTGACGCAACAGTCAGAAAGCTGGAAGGATCTGAAGTCAACCTTATCACTCCCCCAGTGGCACCCTTGGCGAAAGTACAACGCGTGAGGTACAGGGCATCTGTATGCGAATCAGTGTCGTCTCTAACGAAAATGCCATTGCCCGTTCTGGGGTGTTGCAGCGAGGAGTGAAAGGCGAAGACTGCATGTATTCGCCCTTATGGATACACCCGAAAGCCATGCCTCAGATGCGATGAGATGGGAGGAGAACTTGAGCACGAATGCGATGGCGCTTGGAGACGCCTCAAACGCACGAGAGGAGAACGACAGTGGGGAGAAATGTGAAGAGACCTGCAGACGCCCATTATTGGGAAGGGGGCTTGGGTCCCCACAAACATCCTGAGTATTATAAGGAGACCCTTACATGAGGAATACATGCCGTCTCACACGCCAGGCACGGCTTTTACACCCCATGCCGTAGGTAAAGGTAGCAATATTGATGATTGCTGCAAATTATGCACCTATAAAAATACCGTCATCAGAAATCCAGCGAGCAATAGGACCTCCCTGACCCATGTTGCTCTCACAATCTACACGGACGCTGTTCTGGTTTCAACATTTCATCTATCATAATACGAAGTCTTCTCTACTTTCCCACCCTTGCCTAACAATCTCGAGACACTACAGCCTTTTGACAAACCAGCGGCCTAATACGTCGCTATATCATAAACAAGCTCGAGCAGCAGCACTCCGAAGCTGGTATCTATATATATTTAGGCAGCAATGAATCTTCTATTGCGACAAAAAGGACGCAAAGCAAGCTGTCACTTAACAGTCAGTGCCAGTAGCCCGGCCAAAACATCTCTTCGCTCTCGACAAATCTCTGGATCCAGTGGTGTTCGCGCTGATGCCCCTGGGTCGATGAAGATAAGCTGATTTGCGAGAACTATTTCTTGGAATACCAAGACTCGTTGCAAATACTGGTGTTGCAAGAAGTCCTAGCCAAGAAACTTTTCTGACAGTGACAGCTACTGTTGAACATCTCGATATGGTGCATAAGCACAAGACAGGCCTGATACCCTGTCCTATCTCAAGTGATTGCGATTCGAAATGTATATCGCATGATGGGTTAAGGGAACATTTTGCTTGTGTTCATCGAGTAAGGTCATACGAGTGCCCATGGCCGGTCTCGGCAGTTGGGATAGAACAGAAATATGTTGAAGCAATAGAGTGGAATTTGAAGCATGAACTTTCACAACCTAGCCAAACGATTGTCGACCGAGATCTCGCGAACCTATGGGGAGAAAAGCAAAAACAGTCATCACAGGGAGTTCAAATTCGCAGGTGCGGATGTAAACGTGAAAAAACGCACAATAAAAAAGGAGACCGCCCAGACTAGGCTGCTCAGATCAGTTCTAAAACACATCGATGAGCATTACCAGGAAATTGAAGAATCAGAGGTCAAGGCT
The DNA here is from genome assembly GCA_013755755.1 of Fusarium sp. NRRL 25184. Lineage (NCBI taxonomy): Eukaryota > Fungi > Ascomycota > Sordariomycetes > Hypocreales > Nectriaceae > Fusarium > Fusarium sp. NRRL 25184. Next base: position 129,977 of record JABSSZ010000282.1, read on the forward strand.
GAGCGTCGCGAGGGCAAAGGCAAGGCGAAGAGCGGCGATGACGCAAAGAAGAATCCCCACGGCGAAACAAACAGAACTGGACCTTCCAGAAGACGAATTTCGAACAGCTGATCAAGTCTGTCAAGTTAGGTGTCCGCCTCATGGTGCGACAGAGGGAAAATGGAAAAAATGGCAGCAAAACTGAGCCCAGAAATTCTAATCGCAGCCGTGAGAGACCAGCTACATATACAATCAATCTGGCATTTATATATAAAGACTCGGTGCCCTGACCAAGACAACCCAGACCTCATATGGCTGTGTCTCAGCTATATCACGGTTCCTCCCATTCTCCCCGTCCATCCCCATCCTCACAGAGCATCAACATACGGATTCTCGCATACACAAAAAGCTCAACTGGGTTGAGCTTACGCTTCCCACTGGTCTGGACCACGCGTAGGTCGACCTGAGGAAGATGTTTTTTGTCCTTACAAACGGACAAATTATGAGCTATAGCTGGCGGGAGACGCTCGAAAAAGTAGACCTGTCTGAAATCGGACAAGCCTTTAGGCCCCTATTAAGTTACTATGAAGTATATATGATACTGAAATATGGCAGAACTATCCGGGTTTTGTCAGTCGGCGTCGGTGATACTTGATCAATCGTAAGACTGGTTCACGCGATGTTCTCACGAGCTACAGGTATCGCAACAGAGAACCTTCTCTATGTCTCAATGAGTTCAAGAAAGTTGCCGACATAATTGATATATCGAAGAAAAACCTCTTGATACCGATCAGCATTTGCGTGGTCGAATTGAGGATGTTTTATCACAAGATATGGAGGGTATCGATGCTATTCTTTTTGGGTACCGGTAGCCATCCGAGGGACTCAACCAGTACAGCCCCTTGGGTTCTCAAAGGCCATCGAGATATTTTGCCGAACCAACCGAGCACAAACCGTTGCCAACACTCTTCGATGGTTAAACGAACCTTTCGAAACCGAACTCCCTATGTTCTCTCGAAGCGTTTGGGCCGCGACGTCAAATACCGCGACCGCTTCACCTGGGTCCAATTCCCCCGATGCAGAGCGCGCAGTCCTGCTTGGAACTGTTGCAACCTTTGCCTGAGAAGCCTTCCATTCGCCGAAAACAGAGTCTTCTGCTTCCGACATGTACCGAGGCAAAGACGCGAGCTTTCGAACCTCGCTTAGTTTAGCTGACTTGCAATCAATCAAGGCAATTATTTGCCTTAGACTCTCCTATATTTCCAAAACAAATAACCAGATGTCATTCTACACTTGGAGATAAGATCGATATATATTGTTGCCGCCATCCCGCAAGGAGGCTGAGAAATGTTCCTCGCCGACCCCTCAAAACGTTTCAGAAGAGTTCCAGTTGGGACGCGGTCCAAGTCCTCAAGTCAGACTTGCAGCCCTTTACTCCGCGGGAGTTCCTTAGGAATTCGCTGCCCAACGTGAACAGTATGGATGTTGTTCCTAGCATGGCTCGACACGGGGCAGCCTCGGCTTAAGTACTCAATATTTCGGCTCATACATGTCTTCCTATTACAATGGTATATATAATAAAAACATACCAAGTGAAGAACCGCATCGCAAAGCCCAAGGCTAGTCTTGGAACCGCTCATTCAGAAGCAAAAACAGATCGGCCAGATGAGTAGAGAGAAGGGATGCAGACATCAGGTTTACCGCCACTTTCATTCTCTAACTATGCAGAGTGCCACTGGTAAGGTTTGAAGAACATTTGGCTTTGCAATTGGGCCCTGGAAGTTCAATAGGATAATGTGCAAGTACTTATACCTAACTTCTTCCTCCGCATCTAGACTTTCTTCCCATTTACCATCAACAAAACAATAACCTCATTCGATAAAACTATATCACCATCCATTGGGATTATCTGGCGATGGGACTTCATGTCCACCTTATATACAAGACGGCAGATGAGATGAAGTCGATATATAATTCACTTTGGAGAGACCCCGATTCAGGCCTTCTGACATGTCGTGCTAGCCTATGGCGACTTCTCCCAAAACGACATCACAAAAATCTCCTAAAAAGTCGAAAATAAGTGCGCGAGATTTAACGCACAGAAACAGAATTCATGTCTAAAAGACCTTATATATAACCCAAAGGACGAAAACGACCTTTACTACCACATACCTGATCTGGAGGACAGTTTAGAAACCACCTGGACTGTCGTCGTGAAGTCGCGCAACACGATCGCAGAATTCAGCGACGGTAATGCTAATCTCCAGATCCACCAAGAACGTACATACCAGTACGAATTCGATCGTTGTCTCTTGACGACTGACCGCCTGGCTTAGTGTGAGGCCAAGACACGTGCTGCGAAGTAGACGTGCTCCATTCACGATCTCCTGAAGCGCACAGTCTGGTCCCTTGTTGACAGAACTTCGTTCCAGGTATGGTCTTTACTGGCAGCCCTAATATATTTCTGGCAACTAGAAATTATACAAATATCTCACAGAAACTCTTCAAAACATTGGATGTCTTTGAAGGCATGGGCATATTGTCTGCTGCTCCTTTGTGTCAATAACATATCTATGCGACAGCATCACAAAGTTGAGTTCACAGCATACTCTGCAACGGTTTCACTTCACAAACTATCTTGAATACCATCTTGCTATATATAAGATAGGAATAATTTATTTCCCCGACCTCAACAGTGCATTATATACACGTCAGCCCGGTTGCAACTCCAAAGTCAGCATAGGAAAGCTGTCGAGTGCGTCCGATATGTCACACATGCTTCGACAGCGCCACCTTGACTAGGTACCCTTTGGTAAGGTCTCTGCCGCCCTCTCAACGCCAGGGGCGACTTCACCCACAAGGCGTGGCAGAAGTGGCAGACAAAGGTGCAGACGTCAGATCTGATGGAACGAGAGGTCTCCCCGCGAAGCTGGCTGGCGACCTCCCTATCTTACCTCGAGACCGCGTGTACCGCTACGCCCTTCCTCTGGATTTGATGCAGTGAAAAACCTTTAATATGATGAATGGCTACAGTACCATACAACACCTATATACTTTTTATTTAGAGATCAAATGCTCTGATACTAGCAAGTGCTCCGGCTCAAGCAGACCCAGATAAGTCACCAGCATTATCAAGAAAGCACATGGCTTTTTGGGGTCTTCGGGCGGAAAAGAACATCAGCGATTCACTAAATATGAAAAGAACAGCATTCCAGTTTGTGCCATTCTTTCCAAGCCAAGGGCATTGAGGCTGACACGGGAATCCCTTGGGAGTTCCCACCCTCTGCCTTTACATCTAACCGAGCCTCGCGTCCCGGAGACGCCCTAGAAGACAAACCGCACATGCTATGGCGAGAATTAATGCAAGCAGGAGGATCGAATATAGCAATCGCGCGTCCCTAATCTGGTTGGTCGCAACGATCAAGTTTTGTTCGATTGCCAACGAACTCACTTGCTGTGTGATGAATGCCGCAAGTCATTGAGTGTACCCTCTTGATAGAAAGTCTTGCGACCATGATCAATGTGGATGGCCCCAACAGTGGGTTGCATCCCAAGGAGACGCGCGGGATCTTGAACAAACATGGAGTTATTCAGTCGGTCATCCCCTATGTCTATCATATTTGCGACGCCTCACAATGACAACGAAACAACCGACACCAATCGCGACATTAGAAGAACATCCAAGCATACCTTGATGAATTCTTCAAATACAATGGTTATACATATTATAGTGCCGTGCTATCGACCTTAACTACGCCTCCATGTCGCATGGAACATCTATCTCGCGAATAGATCTGGTCCCAAGGCTCCTGTCAGCGACTGGGCCAATACAGCTGAAGACTGGGCCAAAATCCGCCGAAAGTGCTCTTACATTAGGACGAAATAGTTCAAATGCAATGGTTATACATACTATAAAGTCGTGTTACCGACCCTACCTACGCTTCGATGTCGGTAAGTATATGACTACACACGGCAACAAACTGTTTACTTTCAAGAACTGCGAGGAAGTGAACTCAAGGGAAGTTGATGAACAGAGAAATTGTCCTATTATATCTGTTAGAAGGCTAGCGATAGACATGCGTTTATGGCCCATTATACATATATAGCTAGTCGACTCGCCAGCTCTGGGAGTTTTCTAGCTATCAAATCGATAACCGCGAAAGGCATTCGGAGGTAACGTAAATATGCTCTTCGTTAAAAACCCAACGGCTTGGGGCCAGCATGCCTACGACCGAAATTCCGTCGAGTGTGCTAGTGCGTGTCGGGGCGTCTCCTACTTTTACTGCTACACCCAATAGAAGCCTCGAAAGTGGATGATTCTGGTGGTGAAAGAACTTTCTCAGGAACAGCTTAACTCGGGCTTCAGCTCAACACATTGGAAATAGACACTTCCGGCAAAAGAAGCGGACCGCAACGTGTGCATGCCCTGACCTGAACTTTTACCGTGTTTACAACAACTTGGAAGATCTGAAAGACTTGGTGGTTGAGCCGTTCAAGCCAGTCAACCCTTTCCACCCCAACCGCCCAGGACTTGCACTGGCCTTCATTTACAACTTCGCTGACGATGTTCTGACACCTGACTGGTTGTCGAAACCGGGGACAGTAATCAACATACCCGTCATCAAAATTCATCTGCAGTATACATCAAATGCTCAACAAAGCGGCAGTGATAAGACTTCACTCCCACTCAAACAACTCACTTTCTATCAACGGGTCGTCCCGCTTGACCGCTTCAATGGATCTTTGAAGATACGAAAATGGAAGATAGCCTTACTCCTGGTACTTTCCATATCTCTTATATAGGCGATAACCGATCTCCTGGTCTTCTGCAGATGAAGGCGGCGTGGGATGAGCATAAGTCTTAGTAACTGCTATAATATATAACAGGCATCAACTAACCAAGAACCCTGACCAATTGGAACAGGATCAGAATCTTGTAGTGGAAGAATTCACGTCCATCAACGCGTTCAGACAAGGACAGCCGGGGCTTGTCGGCTGCAAATCTGGGAAGACGCACGTTTTGATTGGCGCGGTGACCGTTTCGGTCTATATCAAATTGAATGAAGGCTGGCAGCTTGCCCCCTTAAGACAGCACAGCCTGTTTACTGTATGTATATATACCTATTAATATTCTTAGAAATACCCATACTAATATCACCAAGATCCTCCGCAACACTATTAATAGGGACACTACCATCGTTACCATATTCTCCAAGCAGCATACTAATGAAACTAACAACTTCACTAAAGCCGATTTCCAGACCTTCGATGCCGAGGTCCTGTACTTATACTAGGAAAGTAAGGCAGATGGTTAGCTCCGGGCTACTTCGTTAACCCCTATATCTCTTGATGTTGCATCCAGATATCTACCGCACCGCCGGCCAAAAGGCACCGGTTACACTATGTATGCAGCGGATCATGGTGGTTAGGATATACTGCTGCGACATGTTGGAAACCCGACCCGAATGCGGCGGCAAGTAGAACCCCAAACATGATCTATAGCAGGGGAATATCCTAGTGCGAGGACGGCAAAATCGGCCCTCCAGAAGACGATCCTGAAGCGGTTCGAGAAATGATACAAGACTCTTCTCGTTGCGCTTCCTAAACGATACAGAGGCCTCTAGCGAAACAATGGTCTCCAGCGTGGAAGCATTGCAACCTTATAAAATCCGCCAGTGGGCCAAAGAGAGGGCCAAAGACATCGCGGAAAATGAGCGTATCAACAAGTCGTTGGAGTTCCTAGCTCTAGATGATGGAAGCGGCTAAACTCCAAATGATTCTAGTGATGAGGATTAGGTCTACTCGTTGGGATGAGAGATAAGCACGATGTACTTCCTAAAAGTTCTCATCTACATCTATACCGACCGCGAAACCGTCCACGAAGCTCTTGCACGAGCAAGACACAACAAGAACTCTGTCTCCTTTGTATTTGAACTCAAGGAACTCACCTCATATGCATAGGTCACATGAGATTTTGGGCATATACGAGATTCACACCGCCGCAAGCTTGCACTATAACATCTGGGGTGGACTTTGAGGAATATACGGGCCTCAAGTGGAAGCTCAATGAGAGATTCGTCAATCTCGAACACCACATGCCCCTCGGGCGCCGTCTCGTAAGTGTCAAACCGACCCCATAATGTGAAGAAGAAGCCTTTTCTGGAGCCCAGCGACGAACGGGGTGGGCCATTGGTGTTAGATCGCTGGTACGTCGTATCAGATCATTCGCTTCCCTTTCTTCAATACCTCCACTGGTGAAGTAGAACAAGGGCGCAGCTGCAGAGGTTGTCAAGAAGCCTTTGAGGACCGACTCCTCCAAGCGGGTGGTCCCTTACCGATGAGCTCGACATCATGGAATCTACTGTCGTCCTAACGTTGTCATCTTCATGCCAGCTACTAAACATCAGAAAGCACGAAAACACAACAGTACGACTTTTATAATATATTTGGTATCAACAAGTCAGCCATTGAAACTAGAGAATCATGTATATGAACCACAACATTTGCGGTCCTTACTACAATGACAATATACGATGGATTGGTGTTGAGAACCTGAAAGCTCGCAAAGAAGTCCCTCGACCGTAAGGCCCAGGCTTCCAGGATCTATGGAAAAGATGTCGAAAATTCTGCTAGCATGCTTGACTCTATCCAGGCCCTTGAAGACTACGAAATTGAGCAAGATCAGTCCGTTAAGGACTGGGTCGAAATCATCAACCATGCAGCACCCAAGACCCCTCGGGATGGGGGTCGAAGTTTTAAGTATACCCTTTCAAGCTTCTTCACTCGAAAGGATTTCGGTACCTGATCCTCATTGAACCCGATGAGCAAACTCTCGCTCCTCTCGCATTCCCGGCTATAGTTCTTCTCGCATGCCAAGTAGCATAGATAATCTTTGCATTTATCCCTCACCCCTCCATCCTATTAAGCATCCTCATCATGACTTTAACTCTCACATTACCTCCACAGCCGCTTCTCCTAGCACACATCGCCGTATGTTATCGACCGCAGGTCTATCTCAGGAGGAACAAGAGTTCCTCGAGCATCATCTCCCCGAGGATCTGCTCAAGCAAGAGACTGCGCGTCTCAACTATGCACACGTCTCAAATGCCCGCCCTGAACTCCACAAAGATAGTGTCGATGAGGTCACTCTGGCATTTCAGCATATTTTCAGCTGGCTAACGTAACATCTCCTGGTTGGCCTGACATTCTTGCTCGAAGGTGAAGCACTGTACTCTCATTTCATAGCCTTATAGTGTACCACAGAAACGCCTCGACGAGTTACACAGGGGACTCCTAGTGGTTGATTTTACTAAAGTGTGATTATATCCTGACCTCCAGCATGACGTCCGACGATCTCAGTCTCGAATGTCTTCATGACTAGGTACCTTGAGTAAACACAGATGGACTCCTGTGAGACATTTGAGAAACCATACCTCGGCTTTCACTCCAATGTCGTTCCCGTTTTCTCAACTCCCCCATGGAGGTCAAGGTAGAGATACTACGCCACGTTCTACTAAAAAGAATTCTGCACTCTGCTTTTTTATATTTTTTTATTAGGCGCAAGATATCAGCATATAAAGCATATTAGAGATAACCCAGACGGCTGTTATCAGACAAAACGAACATAAGGCTGAGAAGGAATTAGCAAATCCGGTACAGCATTCTGGCTCTCACCCTGAAGCTTGGGTTCGGAATGCCTTGCCTATACAAGCAGACGGTGGTATAAAGCCAGTGGATATACTATTGATGAGCGACGTCTGATAAGCGCCAGTATTTTGATGGCCGAGAAATCAGCGAGTCGTAAGGATTTCATGACACACGTCTTGATCCAGTTTGGCTGAGTACCTATCCAGCGCCCGTTGTGGAAGCACCCAAAGAAATCAGAGTCAAGCCCGTCTGCCTGTGGAAACCCTGAACGATTTTAGATACCTCAAAGCTATCCCGGAAGACAAACTCTCAAAACACCTTAAGCTCGATCGACTGTGCGATAATAAATATATCATCTACCGTATATATATTAACAAGGTCGAATCTGACAACTCTGCCGGGGACCCTTTATACGCAACCGGAAGCGCCTTCAGATCGACCGGTAAAAACGACGTGTTCCTATTCCCCCGGCAAGTCAACAAGAAGCTTATCCGTGATGATACATGGATGATGCGCGACAAGGCCAAGCAATTCCTAAACAGCCTCTTCGGAAGAACTATCAACATCACCATGACCATTACTATCGACTTCGAGCCCACTGGCGCTGCTGCCGTCATGTCGGTGACTCTGATGACTATCACTCTCATCTGGATCGTGATGAAGTGCTTTGACTTCGGCGCAGCCAAGCAAGTTGATCACATCTGCGTAAGTCTTCCCTCCGCTGAGTACATCACCCTGAGCGACCTAGAAGGTGATCACTTCGGGGAGATGACTAACATATACAGTGGTATAGCAACGATATCAAGTCTAGCAGCCCTTTTCCTATATTCAGGTAGTCATTCAAATGCCCATACCCAAGTAACGAGCGATGCCGGGCCACTGCCTTCAATACCAACGAGGAGGCGGCAGTACATGCCCGACCTCGAACAAGTCACTCCACGTATTGAGCGTGGGAAACAAGGGTTTCCAAGCCTACCCCTTATTCTGGACGCCTCGCCATCTCGAGCTGGTGGGCTGCGATTTCATGGAGGTACGGATATATCTTGAGCCCGAATCAATGTCCGAGTGGCCGATGAGGTCTAGTTCATGCCCGGAGTTTGCCGACATTGAAGGGGCATAATAACCATGATATGCAAGGCACATGTGAGGCTCATCGATTACTGGTCTGTCCAACGAATACGTTAGCCTTTCACGGACAGGGGTTGAAGCAACCTCAACAGGTTATGAGCCCTATGGGACTGGAAGGACACCCTGGACATGTCTACAAAGTATGGCTCCCGGATGACAACCGTGTAGTTCGAGCTCGAGACGTTCGTTTATTCCTGGACTCAGCATATTCGCTTCTCCGTCAGGTGGGAAGTTGAAAGGAGCAGAAAATTATGACACGTGCGATGGAACAAACGTATTGATGACGAGAGAGGATGCCAAAGCCTGAGCGTTGTGCCACAGTTGGTGATTATTGGTGCCAAGTGAAATCTGGGGTAAGGAAGCGCCAATGGGAAAGGATGGGAATAGATATGATGTGAGCAACGCCTCATCGCGCAACTGATATAAGACAGGACTGTATTACATCGGGGGTTAAATTGAACAGAATGGAAGAATACAGTGTTAGATAGAAATATAAACAATAAGTTACACATCAAACGATCAAAATCACCAGCCAAGACCTAAACGTGACCATAACAAGGATAATCACTCCCGATGCAACGGCTCAGCGCATGCACCCTTATCCCAGCCCAACTAACTACGTCAGGCCAGGCCAGGCCAGCTCCCGTCCGTCCCGCCCCCGATATCGCCAATAGCCGGACCCATGTCAAGCCGCAGCCGGGCTGAAAGACGCTCAGGATCAGAGGATCAGGATCAGGGGGTAGCCTAAAATATCGGTGAGCCCAACCTAATGTCTCTGTGTTGCTTTGTATCTAATTCTGAGACGCGCACACGTATACAGTACAGGTCGTACAGGTCACCTGGCTACCTCGCCTTATGTTATGTTGGGGGGCAGAAGCTTGTCTTGCCTTATCTTACTCCTTTTTTCTTAAATGTATTTCTTCTCTCTATTAAATGAATCTCTTCGTCTAAGATCTTTTATTGTTTACTGTTATGAGCGTTGTGATCATGTTTGACTCTTCGATAAATGGTGGTGGTTGTACGGGATGTGCAAAGATATTGGAGTATGAGAAGAGACAGGCTGTGGAATTGCTGGTCTATTCTGACGATGGTAAGTGTTGCTCTCATATCGTTGACACTGAAGACGAATTGAGCCAGGCCCCTTCTATCTCAATAATACCCTTCATCGCCCATTCATTGTCGAACACACACTCAATCAAGGTTAAGTGACCTCAGCTATTCAAAAAGTACCCGGATATCTTCTTCTATCCTCAGAACCCTCATCACTTCTTGGGCAAGTCTACAGGCGTCTTCTGACTTACAACCAGCAATATTCCCCTAAAGGCTAGTGCCGATTTACGGGACACTGGATCGTGTGGCTATTGATCCCGCAAGGCTGGCCCAGTGGCTGTGCTCTCCTCCATCATCCAATAAACGCTCCAACATGACAAAAGGCTGTGGCGTAGTTCGCCCATGATAACCAGCAATTGAGAGACGATCTCAACACTCTAGAGTGTTCAATTGCGAATGCTCAACCAAAAATGACACAATTGGGCACCAGCTTTGCCTGTGCTTTTTTTTGAAGCTTTGATTCATTTCGTATACTTTTGCTAGGGAGAATAGGGAGATACCCTGGATATTTGGCGATTGCGCAATCGCGTCATACCTGGCCGAATTGCTGAGCGGTCTCGGCGCTGGAGCTTCAGCGCTGACTCTTGTTATCTTGCTTATCCACAACACCACAAAGAATTGTATCCAAGTCGGTGTCAATCTAGAGTGCGTTTCTTGTGTCAAATCTTCATTTCCTAATTTTGAGTTGTCTTTTCGCAAGCAATCATTTAGCACGCCATCTTCTTCCTCGATACCCCCTGTCAGCCCCTCCCTCGAGATCCTCCACCGCTGCTCCGACCACCAAGCTAACAAGCAGCTTCCAGACACCCTCACGATGCCTTCACGGACGGTATCACCGACAATGTCACCAGGTCCCTCGTCTCCACTGCTCTCACCCCTCGAAGCCCCCGAAGATCCTGCCACAAGCCCCGACCTCGTCCATTCCTTGTCCCATACAAGCACCGTCCTCGCTCTCGCCGTAAGTCCACAGCATGAGACGATCTACGCCGGTACACAAGACGGAGAGATTGTAGCATGGTCTCTTGACACATTCCGCCAAGTCCGCCGCGTTCAAGCCCACAAGCGCAGTGTCCTGTCTTTATCGTTATCGCCCGATGCGTCACTCCTGTTTTCCAGCGCTGGAGACCCCATCATCAATGTCTGGGATCCAAGCACCTTGACTCGACTTTACGAAATTTACGGCTCCTACGATGTCGGCGATATCTTCTGTACCGCATACAGCCCCCAACATGAGACATTATACATCGGTGCACAAAACGCCACCATTCAATGGGTTGGCCTCAACGATGTTACAGCTCGTGTGTCCCCCGAGTCACAGCAGCATCCGGATCGACGAAACCATCGCTTCTTCGACTCTAAAGCTGTTGGTGGCGGCGCAAGTACGCCCCGGCGAAACGACGATCGATGGGGATTGATCCCCAAAGCGCACACTGTTCTCGAGATGCATGCAGGCTGCGTCAAAAACTTTGCCCACTATGGGTATGTGTACTGTATGCTCATGGCCAAGGGACCAACAGTCGATGTTGGGACTGACGATGATGTCCTGATCTCTGGTGCGGGTGACGGTACAATCAAGCTTTGGAGCCTTGGGCATACTGTTGAGGATGACGAGGAGCTTAGCGGCGCTATCCAAGAGATCATGACACTGGGCTCAGACGATGGCGAGTCTGTCTTGTCCCTCGCACTTGATAGCTCGTTTCTGTACGCTGGCAAGCTTGACGGTATCGTTGAACTATGGGATCTCGATACCGCACAGCGATTGAGGGTCATCAAGGCTCACGACTGCGATATCATGTCGATACAAATGGGCTGGGGATATTTGTGGACTGCCGCAACTAATGGTTGGGCCAGCGTGAGTCCTCATGTCGTCCGGGCACAACTTTTTGCTAACAGTTTCCAGAAATACAGTACCACCCATTATGGCAAATACCAACATGCCTCCTCTGGGACCGTTCCCCAGAAGTATCAGTGCCTCCTAAGATGGGAAGCTCATCAGGGCAAGGTTCTTGCATCGGCTGTCACGAACTACAAGAACAAGCAATACTTTATCACCGGTGCCAACGATGACAATATCTCGATTTGGTCCATAGACACCGGTAAATGCCACAGTAAAGAGAAAGAAGTATCACAGGCTTCAGACAACCTCTTACTGTCGTCACTGCGAGAATTTGTGTCATACAAGACAGTCTCCTCTCGCCCCGAGTTTGCGGAAGACTGTCGCAAGGGAGCTACCTACCTCGGTGCGCTGTTCAAACGTCTCGGCGGTCACGTTGAGTTACTCAGCACCGAGAAGCATCACAACCCTGTCGTCTACGCCCACTTCTCGGCTAAGAAGGAGGCTGCTGAGAGACGAAAGCGAATTCTCTTCTACGGTCATTATGATGTTGTCGCTGCGGACAGCCGCAAAGGCAAATGGGGGACTGATCCGTTCACGATGCAAGGAACTAACGGTTACCTGTATGGTCGTGGAGTCAGTGACAACAAGGGTCCCATCATCGCTGCGCTGTATGCAGTGACTGATTTGATGGAGAACCAGCAGCTGGAGAATGACGTTATCTTCTTGATTGAGGGCGAGGAAGAGTTTGGGTCATTAGGCTTTGAGGAAGCTGTCAAAAAGAACAAAGAGTTGATCGGAGAAGTGGATTACATCCTGCTTGCCAACAGCTACTGGTTAGACGACGAAGTCCCGTGCTTGACGTATGGCCTTCGTGGTGTTTTGCACACAACTGTCTGCGTTGATGCGCCCCGTCCGGATATCCACTCGGGTGTCGACGGCTCCTACATGATGAACGAGCCTCTTTCAGATCTCACTCAGATCCTTGGCAAGCTTAAGGGCCCTGGCAACCGGGTACAGATTCCCGGCTTCTACGATGGCATTCTTCCGGTGACACCTGAAGAGGAAGCGCGCTACGATGATATTGCCCAGATCTTGATCCGCAGTAATCCTGAAAAGGGCCCCGAAGAGAGGCTCAAACAGTCGCTTATGGCAAGGTGGCGCGAGCCCAATCTGACACTCCACCGATACAAGGTTTCTGGTCCTGATGGAAGTCTAGTAAGCAGTCATGCCAGTTCCCACATCAGTCTGCGCATGGTGCCAGGACAAGAAGTGGACAGCGTGATTGAGGCACTCGTCAAGTTCCTTGAGAATGAGTTTTCTCAGCTTGAGTCACAGAACAAACTCACCATTAACGTCGACAACAGAGCTGAACCATGGCTCGGAGATCCTACCAATGCCATCTTCCAGACATTGGAGAAGGCCATCCTGGAGACATGGGATGAGTGTTTCGAAACGTCGCCCTCATCAGGTGAAGCCACGCCAGAGCCCGAAAAGGCAGAAAAGTCCAAAGAGGAAGAAGTTCTGTCAGTCAAGACCAAGCTTGGCAAACCACGAAAGCCGCTTTACATCCGCGAGGGAGGATCCATCCCAGCGATCAGATTCTTGGAGAAAGAATTCGGAGCTCCTGCAGCTCATCTGCCCTGCGGACAGTCAAGCGACTCGGCTCATCTGGACAACGAGCGGATATGTCTGCTGAACCTATTGAAGGCTCGTGAGATTTTTGGCAAGGTGTTCAGTCGATTGTAAGACTGGTGAGACAACGGGCGGGGCTGAAGTGAGATATGGAATTTGATGTATTTTAAAAATGGAGAAATGTAGAAGAATGATACCCTTGTTTGTGGACATCAAGCAATATCCTGGTGGATGCATTGAAATCCACATGCCAGCTCAGAGAAAAGGTAAGGCTGATTGGGGTCCTACGGAGTTAACGTTGCCGTTGGAGATTGCCTCATGTAGTCTAAGCTTTTGCCAAGCCTTGAAGTTCCGTAGGGCTGTGGTTGATGATCAGTTCAGATGATAATATTCTTGCCACGGATAAGTATATCACCCATTTATCAAACAATGACTGATATTATCTTGGTTCTCACTCAATCTTTGAAACCGACATCGATACAAGCCACAGAGCCCGGCTGATGGATATCCGGCCGGTTCATCCTAAAATTAGCCGGAAAATCACCAATCAGGGCTCCCTACAGACGATTTACTGCGCCATGGACGGATGGGGCTTGGGAGGGTCGATCCTTGATTGTTCTCACGCCTGACGCTGAGACGGGTTTGGTGCTGACTGAAGGATCGACCATGGTAATTAAATCAAGCCAAACCAAACAGCTCATAGTCGCTGTGCTATTCCACTAATTCCGTCATAGTTTCTGGACGTTCCGATAATTTAGACACTAACCCCCCCCCCAGAACCAGGTTCTGTCTTCTTCTCCCC